>CM050511.1:118112944-118222944 GCA_027563665.1 Antrozous pallidus | reverse complement strand
CTGCTACAGAGGCTCAAATGTAAAGCAGAGAGGGGCAATGACCTAAGGGGTCATTTCACTGAGGGGCAATGACCTGAGAGGGAGAGGATGTCACTTAGCACAAGAGTGGTAGCAACGGTTAGAGTAAGAAGTGGGGCAGATTCTCAACATCTGGGGTAAAAAATAGGTTCAGGGTAAAAAATAAGTAGAATACGCTAATGGATTTAATGTGACATTTGAAAAATACTAAATAGGTTCGGGGTAAAAAATAAGTAGAATATGCTAATGATGTAATGTGAGACTTGAAAAATACCAAAACGTCATTTGCAAATAAGTTACCCTGGATTTAAGATGAGACACAGTGTATTGGTAGGTTTTGTTGCAGCCACATTCCTTTAGCTGCATGGGTGGAGAGAGATTTGCATTAAAGTAAAACTAAGGTTTTCTAAACCATTTACAGTAAATGAAAAGAAGGATGGGGAAGCTGAAGACAGTAAATGCAATGTAGTAATTACATTTATGAAGCAAGGAATCTAAGTTGATTAAGAAGAAGGTTGAGCCCTGGCAATTCTGTGATGTGGTGCAGATGTTAGCTAACCATATGGAGTAATTTCTTTGTAGTACATAAGCGTATCAAATCAACACACTGTGTGCCTTAAACTTACGCGATGTTATATGTCAATTATCTATAATAATAAAAGGGTAATATGCTAATTAGACTGGATGTCCTTCCTGACGAAGCCGGGCCGGAGGGAAGCTGCCTGGGTCCCGGGTGCCAGAGGGAAGCCAGTGCCGGCAGCCATGGGAAGGAAGGCCTGCTCTTGCACGAATTTTCGTGCATCGGGCTCTAGTATTACCTAAAATAATAAAAGTGGAATATGCTAATGAGACCGGACATTCTTCCTTCAGGATAAAGCCACAGAGGGTGGGGACCAAGGTATAGGCAGCGGGTGGAGGCTGGGGCCAAGGCCCTTGCATGAATTTTGTGCATTGGGCCTCTGGTATATAATAAAGCTGGAAAAAGACTACGAGGTAAAATACACAAAACTTTAGGATGCTAAAATGTAGAGAACACAATTATGCATATGGTAAAATTCTTACTTTGTAAGCATATTATATCCTATATACTAAAGGCCCGGTGCACGATTGGAGAGAGTGCAGGCTGGACTGAGGGACACCTACCCCCGCCCTCTCTGCCCCGCCCCCTGCACGAATTACATGCGCCAGGCCTCTAGTATAATGATAAGATGGGCAGACTGGGGAGCTATACTATGTCTCCCAGATTAGCTTGCAATTAGGTATGACCATGAGACAAACTTCTGACCAGTACAATGAAGAACTAGCGTACATCACTACTAGGCTTGAGCCATAAACACCTTTCATGTATAGTAGTCCTTGTTCTCTCCTTTTTCCTGGTAATCTATGATGTCATCTGTAGAAAATGGCAATTCCAGAAAATTGAAGGAGTTTGGGTCCTGAAAGGAAGATGAGCCACTATTGATAAGCATTCCTTGGTGTTGGTCTTTATGTAAAAGAAGGAAGAAATTTCTATTGTACTAAGATATTGAAACTTTAGGGAAGGCTTGTCTAGCATCTAGCATTACCTTAGCTAATAGAAAAAAAATAATTTAAAATACAGATCTACATCTACCTGTTAACAATGAATCTCTTTCTGTTATATACCAAATCTTGAGTTATTAACTAATGATAACTTGAAATTATAATTAGAATGGTAATAAAAACCCAAGCATTATAGTTGTCTCTATAATTTGCATTACGCTATACTCAAATAGTCACAAAATTACATTAAACTTAATGATAAATGGAGAAGAATATTTTGTATTTTTACTTACTTAGGAAAAAATGTCTTAAATTTACAATTGTAGAAATATTTTTTCTGCCATAAAAAGGCTCAAGTAATACATAGAAAACAATATAAAAAACAGAAATACATTTTCCATTGTCAATACATTATGTTGGAAAATACAAGGAAAGATGCCTGAACAATTATCCAAACATGACCAATCTTTTTTCATCCATATCCCTACTCACAGATTATTTGAATCTTTTTTATTTTATTTTATTAATTTCAGAGAAAGGGAGAGGGAGAGATAGAAATATCAATAACAAGCTTATTGTTAATACCTTTAATGATTTACTAAATTTGATTTACATGTGTTTAAAATTATGTATATTACTAGCGGCCCGGTGCACGAAATTCGTGCACTGGGGGTGAGTGGAGCCTCAACCCAACCTGCCCCCTCTCACATACTGGGAGCCCTCAGGGGAGGTCCAACTGATGGCTCACCCCCAGCCTGCCCAGCCATCGCCCTGCTCAGCTCAGCCCCAACCGCCTGCGACCATCTGGCCTCGGGGGCTAGGCGCTCACTGCCACTTCCACTCACAGTGCCTGGGGGCGGGGCACTTCCTGCCACCGCCACCATCACCACCACCACCACTGCTGCCACCGCTTCACCTCACAGCGCCCAGGGATTGGGCGCTCGCCGCCACCGTCATTTCATCTCCACCCCTGGGGCCTGGCGCTCACGCCACTTGGCCCCGCCCCTGCTCCTGATTGGCTGGTAGCATAGCCAATCAGGAGCTAAGGTACGGTCAAATTTGCATGTTTCTCTTTTATTATATATGACTTCTTTTTAATTTTATTTTTCAATTACAGTTTGCATTCAACATTATTTTGTATTTGTTGCAGGTGTACAGCACAGCAATTAGGCACTGTATACACAGCTGGACTGTATTCCCTGCAGTTTAATTTACGTCCCTCTGACTATTTTGTATCTACCAATTGGTACTTCTTCACCCAGCCCCCTTCTTCTCCCCTCTGGCAACCAGCAGTTTGTTCTTTCTGTCTATGAGCCTGTTTCTGTTTTATCTTGTTCTTTAGATTCCACATGTAAGTAAAATCATATTTTGTCTTTCTCTATCTGGCTTATTTAAGTTAGCAAAATACTTTCTAGATCCATCTGTACTGTCTCAGATAGTAAAATTTCATTCTTTTTATGTCCAAGTAATATTCCACTGTATAAAGTACCATTATTTTTTTTACCCATTTGTCTACTGATGGGCACTTGGGTTGTTCCCATATCTTGGCTATTTCAAATAATGAATTCATGCACCAGTGGGGTCCCTAGGCCTGGCCTGCGGGATCAGGCCAAAACCAGCTCTCCAACATCCCCAAGGGGTCCCAGGCTGTGAGAGGGTGCAGGCCAAGCCAAGGGACCCTACCGGTGCATGACTGGGGCCAGGGAGGAACACAGGAGGTTGGCCAGCTGGGGACAGACTGTGAAAGGGTTCCAGGGTATGTCCGGCCCATCTCACTCAGTCCTAAGCTGAACCCCAGCAGCAAGCTATCCTACCAGTCAGAACGTCTGCTTCCTGGTGACCAGTACACATCAGAGAATGACTGACCAGTTGACTGTGTGCCCCCTGGTGGTCAGTGCACATCATAGTGAGTGGTTGAACAGCCTTAGCATATTATTAGCATGTTACACTTTGATTGGCTGAACAGATGACGGGACGACCAGAAACTTAGCACATTAGGCTTTTAAATTTAGGACTAGAGGCCCGATGCATGAAATTTGTGCAAGGAGCTTAGCCCTCACAGGCCTGGCTTCCAGACAGTCATCCGGACAGTCATTCTGCTGTTTGGTCTAATTAGCGTATTAGCTCTTTATTACATAGGATGCTGCAGTGAACACCGAAGTGCATATATTCTTTCAAATTAGTGTTTTGGGTTTCTTTAGGAATATCCCATTACTGGACTCACTAGATCATAAGTCAGTTCCATTTTTAATTTTTTAGGAACATCCAGCTTTCATAGTGGCTGCACCAGTCTGCACTCCCACCAAGAATGCACAAGGATTCCCTTTTCTCCACATCCTCAACAACAGTTGTTGTTTGTTGATTTGTTGATGCTAGCCATTCTGGCAGATGTGAGATGGTATCTCATTGTGGTTTCAATTTGCATTTCTCTGATGATTAGTGACATTGAGCATCTTTTCATATGTCTATTGGCCATCTGCATGTCCTTTTTGGATAAGTGTCTATTCAAGTTCTTTGCCCATTTTTTAATTTTTGGTTTTCTTGGTGTTGTCCGAGTTCTTTATAAATTTTGGATATTAACCCCTTTTATCAGTATATCAAATGGCAAATATCTTCTCCCAGTCAGTAAGTTGTCTTTTTCTTTTGTTGATGGTTTCCTGTGAAAACTTATCGTTTTAAGGCCTATTTGTTTACTGGTATTCAGGCATTTCACTGCGTCTGTCCACGGCAGGGGTGGGGAGGTACAACCAGCGGGCTGGAGAAGGCTCCTGAAATCACTGGGTCTGGCTCTGACAAAGCATCAGGGGAGAGTGAATTAAATGACTGACCAAATAGAGCAGGCTAGTTTTTAAGTTGATAATCTTGTATGGCCCGCAAATGATGTTATAAATATCCAAATGATCCTCAGCAGAAAAAGGTTCCCCACTCCTAGATATAGTGAACAGAATAGTCTTTAAAAATACAATACAAACTGAAACAAATAGCTTAAAAACTAGATATATCAAGCGTACAATAATCAGGGCTACTTATCAGGCTGATGTAAAATTTTGAGTAAAATTTAAAGTTCTTAAAAACATCACAATAATGTTGATATTACTTTTTATATTGGCCTGAACTTTATAACATTCTTATATTCCTGAATAGTCATTTTTCAACATGCTATAAGAACATATTCTATGATGAATATGACTTTTTTATTCACACCAGACTGCTTTACTTCAAGCTTTTTTTTTTAAAAAAAAAAAAAAGGAAAGTATTATATGGTGCTAATTAATTAAATCATTGTCTACTTCCTGTCAATGGAAAAAGACATGAAAAGTATAAACTATTGTGCTCCTCAGTCCATGTATGATGTCAGAAACAGAATATTCTCAGTGAAATGATTGTAAAATATGTCACTGTCTAACTTAAAAAACTAAAAACAAAATACAAATATAGCACTTGCACAGATTTTCACAGTAATTTTTAGGTTATCAAGGAAACATCTAGAGTGTTGATCTGGTTATACTCAATTCAAACAAACTACTTGTCACATTAACTACCTCCAGGAAGTTACTCCAAACACAAAATAAACTGTTTATGCCCCTACTCAGATAGATAACATGACAGATTGTTATTAGTTGAAGACAGATGAAATACATTAATTTGATTGTGAGCATGTGTTTAATTTTACCCTGCCATGTACACTCTCTAATGCTGTCTTTCTATGATGACATAGTAAATCATACTGTACTAGAAGGATTGCTAATGCAAGAAAATTAAAAATTACCAGAACTTGACTTTGAGTTTGTAGATTTTTGAACCAAACTTCTTAAAAAACATAATTGCTTTAAAATTACTGGGTTCCACAAAGAGATTTTTTTAAAAGGGTGTCTTAAAAAAAAGACTTTAATTCTAGTGCAAAAGTTAAAATTTCTATGCACTTAAACATTTTTCCTGCATACTAGTTTTTCTATTTCTTTGTGAACTGTCTCTTTTTTCCTTTTCCCATTTTATACTAGTTTAGTATTTAATACTATTTTATCTTATCAATGTGTAGGGAAAGGACATCTGCCATATTTGTTCTGAATCTTCCCCTCTGGTTAGAATTTTCCTTCTAAATATTTCATTATATGTAGAGACACAGAAATTAAGATTGTATGAAATCAAATCACTAAGATACTAAGTTCGTTATTGTTGAAGCTTTGATTATTTGGTTCTTTTGTCACATGCAGTTGGAAAAAAAAAAAAACAAAGAAGTTCATAGAACAATAGCCACTTACAAAATACTTGCTGAATAAAGAAAAATATTTTTAGGCTTTGGAAAAAAATACAAAATACCAACTGTGTCAAAAATAATATATACCCCTTCCTTTCTCAGGAATACAATACAGGACTGAAAACTAATTAACTGGAGTCTCACACCATAATAAGAATATCACCAACATGTGTTAAATAAAAACAGCAAGACACAAAGGAATGCTAACAGTCATACGAAAATTAAAAATGACTAATTATATATTAGTTAGTGAGCATAGAGAGAGGATGAAATGAAAACAACAGTGAGGAAAAGATCAGGACACCAGGTGAGTGGCCCCTGAAGGCAGGGAAAGGATTGATAAAGGCACGGGGGAGAAGGCCTCTGGGTGCCTGACAAAGCTCTGTTTCCTGTCACAGGAACAGCCTTTAAATTACACATATATTTTACATAGTCTTCTGTATGTATCTCAGTGTATTTAAAAATTCCTATTAAAATTATTATAATAATTTTATAAAGTCTTCTCTTAACCTAATTTTTTTCCGTATCATCATAAAGAAGGGTCACAGTTGGAAAAATATTCATGGTTTTTGTAATTTTTCCCAAGAATCTCTATTAATTTTTTTACATTGGTTATACTTTTTATTTCTTACTGCTCTACACACTTTTTTATTGATTATGGTATTACATGTGTGTCCTTATCCCCTCATTGTCCCCTCCCCCCCCCTCGTGCCCTCACCCCCCTGGTGTCTGTGTCCATTGGTCAGGCTTATATGCACACATACACGTCCTTTGGTTGATCTCTCCCCCTTGCCCCCATCCTCCCCTGCCTTCCCTCCCTCTGAGGTTTGACAGTCTGATCGATGCTTCTCTGTCTCTGGATCTGTTTTTGTTCAGCAGGTTATATTGTTCATTATATTCCACAAATGAGTGAGATCTTACCAAATCATACTCTTTTCACCTACTCATATATGTAATGAACCTTGCGGGTTTTCACTTCAATTATTTATCACCTGACTGACAGAGCCTCATTTGCTACTCTGCTTTTGGTAATTTTCCAACAGTTCCATAGATTCTCCACCATGCTACAAGACTTCCCTAATCACTTTGCACTGTATTTCTATTCATATATATCCACAAACTCACCTGTAAGGATTCTGAAGCAATAATGATAAATATTGTTAAGTCTGTAGAGTTACCAGACACCAACAACGGTCAGTATCAAGAGGACATGGAGGGCAGTATGTAAGAATCATATTATTTCTTCAATTTATTTAGTTATAATTAATTAGATTATGTAAATTTCCTCTGGTCATCAGTAATACGGTAATTGCTTGTCCTCTAACTTCAGGCTAAAATGAAATAATTGGTTCAAATGAGGACTAGAGAGTAAGTAGATCTTTCTACATTTGTGGCTATCTGCAAACTTTATTGCTTTCTATAACATTTGTACATAAATCATAAAGATTAGCATTTTCCCACATGTCAAACTGGAAAATTAATAAACTGCCTTTCCTTACTTTATATCATGTTTTGGGCTTTCTTATTAAGAATTTTATATGGTATAGTTCTATATATTTGCAACATTCTGCATGACAAATATAACAAGGTTCAAGTTCACTTACGCCTTTCAAACATAGATTTGCATAAAAAAAATTGTCTTGCCTAGACACAAGCATATCCTGGGATTTGGCAAAGAACAGAAGCCATAGTAAGAACTGCTTCAAATGGCAATTTTATTCTGGCTATTTAATTCTTCTTTATACTTTCCTCTAGTTTCCAACTGCCCACAATAACTATAAATTAGATATATTGGGAGAGGGGAATGACAGAACATGATTTATAATAACAAAAAGGAGCATAACAAAAAGGAGAGGGTTGTGGGGGTGTAGTGGGGGACAACTATTTTCCTTCCAACCATTTAAAAATGTTAAAAGCAAATCAAAACGATAGTGAGATGCCATCTCACACCTGTCAAAATGGCTGTCATCAACAAAGGACTACTGCTGGCCAAGACGCAGAGAAAAAGGAACCCTCGTGCACTGCTGGTGGGAATGCAGACTGGAGCAGCCACTGTGGGAACAGTACGGAGTTTCCTCACAAAACTAAAAATGGAACTCCCATTTGACCCAGTGATCCCACTTCTAGGAGTATATCCCAAGAAATTAGAAACACCAGCCAGAAAGGATATATGTACCCCTATGCTCATAGCAGCACAATTTACAATAGCTAAGATTTGGAAACAGCCTAAGTGCCCATCAGCAGATGAGTGGATTAAAAAGCTGTGATACATCTACACAATGGAATACTATCTTATCTAATAAAAGAGTAATATTCAAATTTGATCATACCTTCACTACACTACTAGCCAATCAGGCGTGGGGGCAGGGCCAAGTGGCACCAGGCGGGGGGCGGGGCCGAGGCGCACTCGAGGTGGGGGGCAGGGTCGAGATGCGTGGGAGGCCGGCGAGGGGTGGAGCCATGGCGCGCGGGACGGAAGGCTGGTGCTGCGCACGGGACGGAGCCTCGAGATGGGTAGCTGGCGCAGTGCATAGGATGGGAGGCCTTGGGACAAGAGGCTGGCGCAGCGCGTGGCGCGCAGGACAGGAGGCAGGCACATGGCAGGTGAGGCTGCCGAGTGCGGGGTGCCCCCCGAGGCTGGGCGGTCACCACCTGGGCTAAGGCCAGGGCCGGATGAGTGGGGCCGAGACAGCCTGGGCAGAGCTAGCCATCAGCCCCATTGCAGGGTGATGGCTGGGTGCCCAAGGCCTAAAGCTTTGGCCAGGGGTGAGGGGGTCGGTAGGACATCCCAAGGACTCCCAGTATGTGTGAGGAGGCAGGTTGGGCTGCGGATCACCCACCCCCAGTGCACGAATTTTGTGCCCCAGGCCCCTAGTGCTTCTAGAAAAAGGAAGGAACTCCTATCATCTGCAACAGCAGGGATGGAGCTGGAGAGCATTTGGTAAGCAAAATAAGCCAGTCAGAGAAAGATACATATCACATGATCTCACTCATTTGTGGATTATAATGAACATCATAAATTTTTGATGAACAAAAACAGATTCAGAAAGAGAAACATTAATCAGATGCTCACACCTTAGAGGGAAAGTAGGGGAAGGAGGGGACAAGGAAGAGAGATCAACCAAAGGACGCGTATGCATGCATGTAAGCCTAACCAATGGACACAGACACCAGGGGGGTGAGGGCATGAACAGAATTTGGGGGTAAGGGGACGGGGGGATAAGGACACATATGTAATACCTTAATCAATAAAGAAAAGAAAAAAATGTTAAAACCATTCTTTGATAGCAAAACATACAAAAAGAGGCCATGGGCCTAGTTTGCTGACCCTTGCTCTACACTACTACTCAAATCACTGTGCGCAAAACCTTCAGTGGCTTTCTATCGGTATTTGGAGAAAATGAGAACTCGTTAAAGCACTGTCTCTGATTCTCAACACTTCCACTTGCAGCCTCTCTACTCCAACTGTGACAAAAAGTTTTAAATTTCCCTTTATTTCAGACTATCTCCTAACTTATGTGGATTTACTCATTCTACTTCTTCCTGGTCTACTTACTCTTCCTTGCCCTTCTCTGTATGGCACATTCCCACATACCCCTTAAGATTCTGGTTAAGCATTTACTTCTGCTAGAGGAACACTATCATACTGTCCTGCCCCTCCTATCATTGTGCTTGCTACAACAAAGTCATGAATGAACAAATGAATGAATGAATGCTTTGAAAACATAAGGAAAAACTGAATGTGGGCAAATGTTCACAAAAATATTAAGAACAGTAAAATTCTCACATGTAGTTATGTTTTTAATGGTCATTAAAATGCATTTTAACCAAGCTGGTTTTAGAAAAGTAAATTAAAAAAAAAAAAAAAAAAACCTCACAAAATAGAAAGCATTTTCTTAACTATAAAATGTCCCTTATACTTTGATAGTAAACTGTGATGTAACACACTCTGAGCAGATGGTGCTAGCCCAATATGTCAATAAGCCAAGAAACAAATAGTAAGACAACTGTCAAAAAAAAATGCTTCCTCTACAAAAGAATAATAATAGATCACTTTAAAGGCAAAGAGATAATTCCTAACGGACAACTTTTGAGAGGAAAACTTCCCTAAACCTAAGGCTTAAATGTAAAATTTAATCAATGTTATCAATTTGTATTAAAATACAGAATAGTGATCAGTAGTCTTTAATACCTAAAAAAAATGAGATCCTGAAGAGGCCTAGAAAACATTTATGTCTACTCACAAAGAATTTAGTTCAGTCTCGATATATTAGCATATCAAATTATAACTCTATGGATAGAAATGGCAGTGTTGGGAAAAGAGCTGGGATAAAGAAGGAAACAAAATTATACAACCATCTTTGGTGTCCAGTTTTAAACCAAAAAATACTTCTTTACAGAAACTAAAATAAACAAAATCCAGTTGATAAGTTTTAACAACACTAACTAGTTTTTTGCTTGTTTTCAGATACCTGCCATTTTGTTTTGTTTTTGTTAAACTGAACTGACCACTCTGTACTTTTTGGCTAATCCCAAATTACAGAAAATTCTAAAATGGGATTTAATAACCACTCTTGACAAGATTTTTAAAACTCCACAATGAGGCATTCATTTTCAAAAGATTCATCTTTCTTGTATAAAAAATCTCTCTTAATAAAAATGTAAACCCATATATCTGAAAAGTAAATAGCTGGTGTTGTAAGATAAACAAATTTTTCTGGCTTAGGAGAAAACAAATGCACATAGCCAAAATCCCAAATCTAAGAATATCTCACTTACAACTAGTAGTCTTTTATGGAAGTGTGTTACTAGAAGATACACTTTAACTTAAAATGCACTCAAATACTGCACATAGTGCTCCTAGTTCAAAGTTAAACCTTAGAAGTATATCTGATGGGTGCGATACGTTCTGTAAAACTAGAACAATAAACACATGAGTTTACACCCTAAAAGAGGCAGAAGAAAACTGTCAGTCTATATGAAATAGAGTAGTAAATTCAAGAAACTACAGAAAATTCACTTGAAGACTACAGTTCTTAGATAACTGTTATGTTAATGAATCATCTGATTCTGAGATTAACAAAAATACTTTTATTGACTACTCCAAGAAAAAAAATTTTAATCAGAAAAACTGACACCATTCCTTCCCATTCTATGTCAAAAATACAATTAGCACTTACGAATAAAATTCTGAGATTTCTTAATGAATATTATAATCATGGGGAAACAATGAAAAGGGAAATCCCTAAATTCTGATTGGCCTCCTTCTAGAATACTCACTATACCGTGAAAATTTAGAATGAATAAGCATTAGATAGCTTTTCAGGTTACACACTAATAAGAATGTTCCACTGGCAAATCTATCACTTTATCAACTTACTGAGATCTATTGTTCATTTAAGTTTGACTCCTGGTTCATTTTTACCTCTTTAGAATACACTGATTATTTTTAAAGTCAGAAATAATCACAAAGAAATCATCTCTATATATAAAAGGCTAATATGCAAAGTGTCCCCTCGGAAGTTTGACCAGGAGAAAGGGAGTTCAATCACTTGCTATGACATGCACTGACCACTAGGGAGCAGTGTGGAACATGGCAGGCGGCCAGCAGGGGCAGCTGGGCGCTGAGCAAGGGAAGGAGGCGGGGAACCTGATTGGCTGTGATTGCTGGCCAGGCGTAAGGGCCCTATCTGTGCACAAATTTTGTGCACTGGGCCTCTAGTCAAAAAGAAAAAGAAAATGAGTAGACTATTTATTGGGCATCAATCAGTAAAAGTTTTAGGTAGTTCTTCAAAACAAAGCTTCTAAGAAATCTGCATAACAAACAAATATGTGGGCTAAAAACCTTACATGAAAAAACATATGTGGGAAAAAGACTGAAAAAATACATATACGTATTAACAAAATGGTTGTTCTGTGAGGTAGAACTATTACTGTTTTCTTCATAAGATTTCTGCTTTTTTCATTTTTTTCTAAATTGAATATGTAATGATCATTCTTTAACCCCTTAAAATGTCCACTATTTAGTTATAGAATAACTCCCACTATAAATAATGTCTTAAAATACATTACACAAGTGATTTTTTTAAATATACTTTTACTGATTTCAGAGAAGAAGAAAGAGGGAGAGAGATAGAAACATCAATAAAGAGAGAGAATCAATGATTGGCTGCTTCCTGCATGCCCCACATTGAGGATGGAGCCCACAACCGAAGCATGTGCCTTAACCAGGAATCAAACCGTGACTTCCTGGCCCCATAGGTGGACACTCAACCACTGAGCCACACCAGCTGGGCACAAATGATATTAGTATATTTTTAAAAATTCACTAAGCTAATACTCCAATAGGAGATAAATATATAGAAATTAAAAAAATACTTTTAAAACAAGTATAGCAATAGTATCTTATACTCTAAGAAGTTATAAAGTGACTCCACTAATATTTAACAATATATTTTGTTAAAATTTAGTAATATTTTTTATTTCCCCATTAGGAATCCATTTATTAACAATTTGTATTACATTGTCTTTTACAGATAAGTGTCTCAGAAGAAAATAAAGCACCGCAATAAAATCTCATTTTGGGCCAATTCTGTTTATTGCCAACAGAAAAGTATCAAAATATACTACCTCTGATATTATATAAGCATTCTGGGAAAAAAAAAAAAAGATACAGAATCCAATACCAATAAAGAATCGTATGTCACTGAAACAGCTGTAGAAACTTTAAAGTTGCCAAAAAGAAAAGTTTGAGAGCTTATTTTATAATTGATCACACTCCAATGCATGATACATTGACAGCATAATGTGAAAATATGTCTGCCTGTTGGTTGTCAAACACTTCTCACTACCCTTTTGCCATTGTATTGATTTAAAATAATGCCTCTGGGGTTTTTGTTACTCTTCAGAGATATTTGATTTGTAAAGTGTAAAATGCACATTTATTTACATCCCTTCTGGGCATATTTTTCTCTTCACTGTCATTTGATTTATAACAGTTGAATTCTCATTTTCTTTATTTTTATTGAATTTATTGGGGGGCAACACTGGTTAATAAAGTCATATAGATTTCAAGTGTATGATTCCAGAGCACATCATCTGTATATTGTACTGTGTGTTCTCCACCCGAAGTCAAGTCTCTTTCTGTAATTATTTATCTCCTTCACCCTCTTCTGTCTCCCACAACCCCTTTTACCAAAGCTGGTAATCACCATACTGTTGTCCTGTTGTCTGTGGTATTTCTGTGTGTGCTTCCCTCACCCCTTCACCTCCCTTTCACTCTAGCCCATCTAAATGTAAAAACTTGCTTGGGTTTTGGTACTCTCCACCTCACTGTTTCGTTACACAGGTTTCGTGGTAAAAAAAAAATACTTCACAACTGTTTTTAAAAGACTGCTATGTCTGTTTAAATGTTTTTAAAACTAGCCGAGACCGGTTTGGCTCAGTGGATAGAGCGTCGGACTGCGGACTGAAGAGTCCCGGGTTCGATTCCGGTCAAGGGTATGTACCTTGGCTGCGGGCACATCCCCAGTAGGGGGCGTGCAAGAGGCAGCTGATTGATGTTTCTCTCTCATCAATGTTTCTGACTTTCTATCCCTCTCCCTTCTGCACTGTAAAAAAATCAATAAAATATATTTTTAAATGTTTTTAAAACTAACATCTAAGCACAATAAAAGATGTTTTAATCAATACTATTATTTAAGGTTCAAAATACCACAAGTAATGCCAGATGAAATATTAAAAATGAGAATATAAACCAACACTAAAAAAAAAATTGGAAGAAAAAGGAGCCAAGAGTAGAAGACAAATGGCAAAATTAAAATGAGATGACAAAGCATCGACCTGTGAACCAAGAGGCCAGGGTTCGATTCTGGTCAAGGCACATGCCTGGGTTGTGGGCTGGATCCCCAGTGTGGGGCATGCATGAGGCAGCCGATCAATGGTTCTCACTCATCATTGCCGTTTCTCTCTCTCTCTCCCTCTCCCTTCCTCTCTGGGGAAAAAAAAAATATATATATATATATATATGGATATATATATATATATATATATCCACATATATATATAAATATAAATATGTGTGTGTGTGTGTGTGTGTGTATATATATATATATATAGAGAGAGAGAGAGAGCTGGTAGGAACAACTCTCTAAATACAGATCTAATATTGAAAGTTTTTACTATGAACCCTGGAATAGGTAGTGTGGATCAATTATGGCTCAATCAAGCATGAGAATCAGGATGGGTGATAAGGCAGAATGAGTTATTATAGGGTTAGACTTGACATAGCTGTGAGAGCAGTTAGAATGGCGATGTGGCCCGTTTCCTCATCTAGTTTGAAGCCAGCAATCACCACAGCAGCCAGACCAGCAGTTAAAGAGAACTGGACAGGGGAAAGAGCAAGGACAAACTGGATCTCGTGAAGATGAGCAGGAACTGATAGACAAGGGAAACACACAAGAACAAACTTTAATCTGTGAGGACAACAGGAAATGGCAGGGACACACTGGAATATCTGTCTCTCAACAACTCCAAACCCAATGCCACGGGGGGCCCATGAGAGAAGCGTGCACCCCTCGCTGGGGAGCTGTACATGCAGGGCAAACCATTCAGAGAGGCGAAGGGGGAGATGCGGCAGGAGCTGTCCACACCTAGAAAGGGAGCGAGCAAACCAATGGCACAGTGCAAGAGCGGTCACGGTGCCTGACTCAGCCCTGACCTTCAAAAGGCATGTCTGCCACCTCATTTCCTCCTTAAAACACAGTCCCAATGTCTCCTGTGGCCACCGCTCACCAGAACAATACAGGGAAGGAATTTTTAGGAAACATTTTTCCAGTTTAGCCAAGTTGACAAAGCACGATGCCTCCGCAGAAACAGGTCAGCGTATCCACATGCCTCAAACTGTGCCAACGGTATACAGAAAGGAAGGATAGCTGTACAGAGTGGTCAAATCCTCAACATCACTCCAAAGTAACCCTTCCAAACTTCCACAGTGGACAGTAGGTCTCAGTTACTGCCTCTCTGTGTACCCATATCAGAAGCCTGCCTATCAATATGCCTCAGTACTCTGGGGCTGCGCTGAAATATACTGCAATTTCTGAAGTTCGTGCACACATTCAAGGTAACAACTGCTAAGAAAATTGAATAATGACCTTCATCCTAAATTTTAAAAACCAGCTCAGCTACCAATACTGTTCAATCCTATCTTCA
Organism: Antrozous pallidus; assembly: GCA_027563665.1. Classification (NCBI taxonomy): domain Eukaryota; kingdom Metazoa; phylum Chordata; class Mammalia; order Chiroptera; family Vespertilionidae; genus Antrozous; species Antrozous pallidus. Next base: position 118,207,937 of record CM050511.1, on the reverse strand, counting down.
TATTTAAATAGGAATAAGCAAGAGTCTTAAAATCTGAAAGAATCCAAAGAATGAATGTAAGGCTACAGACAGACCTGTTGACCTTCAAGAAAACAGTCAATAAAGAAATGAAGGACAAAGAAAAACAAAGGCAAGCACCCCATTGCCACATCTCCAATCTCTTTCCACTCGGGCTGGACATTAAAATTAAACACTGCTCTGCTAAAAACAACGTCAAGAAAATGAGAAGACAAGAACCAGACTGGCCAGAAATATTTGCAAAAGACACATCTGATAAAGTAGTGTCATCCAAAACATACAAAAAACTCTCAAAACTGAACATTGAGAAAATAAACAACCCAGTTGAAAAATGGGCCAAAGCCCTTAGCAGACACCTCGCCAAAGACATACAGACAGCAAATAGTATTTGAAAGGATGTTCCAATTATGTTATCAGGGAGACGGAAATTCAAGCATTTTATATAATAAAGAGGTGATATGCAAATTGACTGTCACTCCAACACACAAGATGGCCGCCCCCATGTGGACACAAGATGGCCAGCAGGGGAGGGCAGTTGTGGGCAATCACAGTAGTCCTGGATTGTGAGAGGGATGTCCGACTGCCCGTTTAGGCCCCATCCTCCTGGGATCAGGGTTAAACAGGCAGTCGGACATCCCTTGAGGGGTCCCAGATTGGAGAGGGTGCAGACTGGGCTGAGGGATACACCCCCGTGCCCAAATTTCATACACAGGGCCTCTAGTTAAGTACATAAAAAGATACTCAACATAATTAGCTAGTAGGCAAATGCAAATCAAAACCACAATGAGATATCACATCACACTAGGATGGACATAATTTTTTAAAAGTAAAGCAACAGCTGAGGAGAAATTGCAGCCCTCACACACTGCTGGTAGAAATGTCAGGTATGCAACTGCTCTGGACAATAGGGAAAGTCAGAATTACCTTATGACCCAGCAACTCCATTCCTAGTTATCTTCCCAAAAGAAATAAACTTATGTCCAAGTAAAAACCTGTACACAAATGTTTACAACAGCACTATTCATAATGGCCAAAAATTGCAAACAATCCAAGGTCCATCAACTGATGAATAAATAAGCAAAATGTGATAAGACATATCCATACAATGGAATATTATTCAGCCATAAAGATAAATGAAGTACCAGTTATAACAAGAATGAACCTTGAAAACATAAGTGAAAGAAGCCAGAAAAAAAAAAAGACCATATATTTCTTGATTCCATTTAAATGAAATGTCAATAAACAGACCCATAGAGACAGAAAGTAGTTTAGTACTTAACAGAGGCTACGAAGGAAGAGAAGGAAGGGAAATAATGACTGCTAATGGGTACAGGGTTTCTTTGGGGGAGGGGGGAGATAATGAAAATGTTCTAAAATTAGGTGGCTACACAGCCTAGTGGATATACTAAAAACTATATACTTTAAAATGGTGAATTTTGTGCCATGTAAAATATATCTTGATAAAAAGATCCCATAACTATAATATCATAAAATTTTTAAAGTGGTAAGTCTCTTGTAGTGATAGGAAATATTCTGATTACAATTTTACCCATCTAAATTAATTCATGAATAACAAAACTTTACTAGGTGTACCAGTTAATAAGCGGATATTTTTCAATAAATGGAGTTACATATATGTTGATATGTATGCTATTTTGTTGTATTGACAACAAGCTTAAAAAATTCATATATCAAATTTGCTGAAGATGTTATCATAGACTTTCATGCTTAAAAATGTCGAATTTCATGCCAAAAATAAAGAGCATTTGCAGGAAGTTTTAATTCATTATTTTATTTTAAAGAAAAAGTTATTGTATACTTCAGGAAGCTCATGGTGAACATGCTCCATTTCAAGATACTTGTGAACACTGGTTTAAACACTTTAAACGTGATTATTTCAATATAAAAAACAAAGAATGTCCAGGTCAGCCCAAAAAGTTTGAAGACCAATAATTACAAGCATTAGTGAATGAAGATGCATGTCAAACTCAAAAACACCTTGCAGAAAGACTAAACTGCAATTTCCAATCATTTACAAGCAATGGGAAAGATTTTAAAGGAAGGAAAATGGGTGCCACATCAACTGAATGAAGGACAAATGGAAAACCGAAAAGTCATCAGTAAAATGTTGCTTCAATGGCACAAAAGAAAGTCTTTTTTGCATCAAATTGTGACTGGCAATGAAAATGGATTAGAGAATCCCAAATGCACAAAATCATGGGTTGATCCCGGTCAACCATCAACATCGACTGTAAGGCCAAATCGCTTTGGGAAAAAAGACAGTGCTCTGTGTTTGGTGGGATCAGGAAGCTGTGGTGTAGTCTGAGCTTCTAAACCCAGGTGAAACTGTTACTACTGATTGCTACCGACAACAAATCATCAATGTGAACCACACTGATTGTGAAACAACCAGAATGTGCCAGAAGACATGGCAAAGTAATTTTGCACCATCACACACTTCAAAGCCAATTAAAGACACGTTAAAAGATCTTGCCTGGGAAGTATTAACCCACCGCCATATTCACCAGACCTCGCTCCTTCAGATTCCCACTTGTTCTGATCGATGGCACACGCACTTTCTGAGCAGCACTTCAAAATGTCCGAAGAAGTGGGAAGTTGGGTCTCTGAATGGTTTGCCTCAAAACAAGAAAAGTTCTATGGGAACGGTATCCACAAATTACCTGAAAGATGGGGGAATGTGTAGCTAGTGATGGACATTACTCTGAATAAAGCACTTTTAATGTTTCTCTTGAAATTATTGTGTTTTCTTTTATTACAAAATCCACATTATTAACTGGTACACCTAGTACATCATGCATACAAAATTTTTATATCCTCTCCCAATACTAGAATTTTTCTGTAATACAACATACAATGAATATGCCTTCAAACACAATTATATATGTACAATTCCCCAACCACTAACTGTATAACTATCTCTATTTCTCTCCCTCTTTAGAAAGCATATAAAAATACAAAGTAATGTGTGTGTATATATATATATATTTATGACCAAAAGTAGGTTTAGTTTTAATACAAATAAATTATACAATAATTAATAAATAATATAAGCACAGTTTCACATACTCATAACCTTAACCTACTTTTTCCCACCCTTGTATAAATGGTTAGATATAGATATATAACTCACATGATATTTACTTTATTTTTATTGAATTATTTGTAATACAGAGCAAACTAATCACATCAAGTGTGACATAACTGCTCTACTGCACCTGAAAATTTTTTTACATTCCTCTTGAAAAAAAAAGTTATCTAAATAAAATACTTGATGATATAAAGACTGATAGGTTATAATACTAAGTAAAGCCCCTTATTAAAAATAAAATTATACTGCAGAATTAATCCCTCCCAAAAAAGTTACTTTTTATGTGTCTAATAGGTTATCAGGTAGTTCATTTGTACCTCATCATTTTGCAAAAATTATTTAAAGTTGATAGTTCCACAGGTATGTATTTACTAAATTTAAGAAAATTCAATAGAAAAAAGTCAATTAGTTCAAAAAAAAAAAGGTAAAATAAGCTTTTGTAATTAAACCTACCATATTTAGTAAAAAAAAAAAAACTCATTTTAATGTTAGGTATACTCCTAAAAGTCATATGTAATACTGTATTTCTATAAATCAACTCACTTTCACCCTTCCTTTGGCTTTGAAAAAAATATTAAATACTTGGTATAGACTCTATTTAATGAATCAAATAAATAGTCAAGATTTTTGTCAACCTCTCAAAATGCATTTTATCTTAATATGTTACATTTTACCCAAAATTCAGTCCTTCCATTATGTATCCAAACCTTACTTTCAAACACTAAATTTGAGTTCCACATTCTTAATCCTCAGCTGACAATTTTCCCCTCCCATTGATACAACAGAACTAAATTACATATTGACGTTCTTCTGTATTTTTTGTCCACTATGTCAATCTTACTTCCACAACAAAACATTTCCTCAAGGCTGGGCTCATAATATATGTATCTAGCACGTAGCCATGTGCTAACAGAAAGCACATATTTCTTTATGGATTAAATAATTACATTAAGTTTGCTATTGCCTTCCTATGCTGCTTAATTTTAAGGTATTTAAAATTAGGGAGAACACAGAACATATCTTTAACCCATATAGAATCACAGGTAGATTGAAAACATCCTAAAGAATCACCTAATTCAGGTTAATGAATCGCCTAGTCAATTCTAACAAGTAATTGTTAGATAAAACACAGACCACAACATTTATTGTTTTCCCATTATTAACAATATGTATCTTTTACTGTATACAACAGTCAGTCTCTCCCGTTCCTTGAATGATAATGAGAGTATATTTTCACAGTAGCAATTGGTGACATTTCAATAAATCAGTGTGCTGCAGTGATACCTCCATAAAAGCTTAGTTCACTATAATGATGCTTCCAGGCTTCCCTCAAGTCAGGTGGTTACTTGCAGTTAATGATCTGTGACATACCACACAAGTAGTCCTAAAAAGACTTATTATCCACTGCATGTGCAACAATATTTGCTTTATGGATGGCTAAATGAATGAAGACATTCAACGTAACTGTAAAAGTAAAATCAAAAGAAAACTTACAAGCAACATGTTTTCTTTAAGTAAAAGGGCTGTGACCATTTTCCATTAATACTTAACCTTTTGCTGGAGCAGTGTAACCACATATCCATAAAGCCCAAGAGCTGTTCTGGGTTAATGCTAATTAACTGCTCCCAATCAAAAGAGCAGGAACTGTCCAAAAATGTGAGATCATCAGCCTCTATTGTTGACATCAAAGCTACATCACAAAGCTTAGTGAACAATAAAAGACAAATCCGCATTACGTAAGCTGAGAGCTTATCTTGTAATCAGATTTCTATATACATAACAAACATGCCAAGAAAAGAATTATTATTATGCTACCCACAAAATTTGCTAATCTCAAACTATACTCTATCTTTCATAGCTGCCAGACAGACTTTGTAAGCATTCATATGTTTATCGTTTATAATTTCATTTCATTTACTAGACTCGGCTTTTGTCCACCATATGAATGTCCACTGTGGATGAACTATCCCCTCAGGTACAATGAAGGCCTTTCCATTTGTTGTAAGAAGAACTGAGTATGAAGGACACAGCCAGAAACAACATTTACGCCTCAACCAGAAACAGAAGCACATTCAGACTAAAACGATGGCTCATGCAGCGTCTTTTTTTTAATTACACATATGTCTACAGAGCAAAATAAACCTGAGATAAAAATTCATGGCAACTGTACACCAGCTTTCACCATTCAGATAGAATATCAAAACTACATAAACTCCAGCAATTAAATTTAAATAACTTTTCAGAAAAATATACTTCTAAATTGCAAGTGAAGTGAAGGTTGGCTTCTAAACATTAATTATAACCATTTTAATCAATATTTACGTATTTCAAAGACATTTCAAAACTTAATGGTTTTTGTTTTTAAGTCCTTTCATTAAAAATAGATGGATTTAGCAATACCTCCTCTGACTACCCGTAAAGAGAACACATGATGTGAAGGCAGAGTGAGGAGCACAATAACTAACACATGTAGCACCTATTGTATATACTTGACATGGTTCTAGGAGCTTTATATACATTTAATTCTTACAACAACCTCCCTCTAAGGTAGGTGCTATTATTATTCCTACTTTATAGATGAGCAAACTGAGTTATAAAGAGGGTACCTTATAAGTGAGCCCATGTCTGAACCTCAGAAGTCTTACTCAGAAGTCTGTGCTCATTTCATACTGTTACTCTATATAAAAGATATTGAAATGCTCCAACAGCCCTGGCCAGGTAGCTCAGTTGATTAGGGTTGTCCTGATATGCCCAGGTTTTAGGTTCAATCCCGGGTCAGGGCACATACAAGAATCAACCAATGAATGCATCAATAATTGAACAACAAATTGAATTATCTGTATCTACCGTATTTTCCAGCGTAGAAGACAACTGGGCATATAAGACAAACCCCAACTTTCCAGTTAAAATATAAAGTTTGGGATATTTTTGCCATATAAGACTACCCCTCTTCCAATGCACACCAAATAAAAGTTAAAAAAAAAACATCAGATTTGATTTCAATGTGGTAATTTTGAGATTTTCCTAGGTTAAAAAGTCGAAAATACGGTACCCCCCTCTCTCTCCCTCCCTCCCTCCCTTCCTCTCTGTCTCTCTCTCTCTCTCTCTCTTTTTCAAAATCAAATGTTTAATTCCACATTCTTCATCATCTCAGTAATTTGAACTTCAACATTCAAGACGCTTATGCCAAAAATTTGGCTTTATCTTCTCTCCTCTACTCCACAACCATTCTATGAAAAAATGCATCACCCTTACCTTCAAAATATATCCAGAAGCCAACCTCGTCTCTCTATTCCCACTGCTATCACCCTGCTCCATGCCCCCATTGTTTAGCACCTGAATTACCCACGACAGTATATTCTTAAAAACAAAAATTATAGTGATCCTTTCAAGCTAAACCACGTCACTCTGACCGAGGCCCTCAGTGGCTCTCCATCACACAGAGTAAACGTCAGGCCCTTACAACAGCCTACAGAACCGTTCCCGGTTCATCCTCTCCCTCGGCCTGTCCCTCTCTACATCAAACTTCAATGGGAAAAAAACTACTCAACCAATTAAACTTGGCATTATATCAAAATGCTCTAAAAGTACAGTCAGGGTTGAAGTATGATGCAAGAGAACAGCTTTGAGTGCATACATTAAAATACTCTCTCACTCAGTGTAGTGAATATTGATGCCTTTAGTACAAGAATATAGGCATCTTCTAGTAAGTAAATTAACACAGCTGCATTTGCCAAATTTACATGTAAAGAAATTAAAAAGCAAAAATAAGAAAGCAATCAAACCCGAAATGTCAGGTCCATCTGAAAAAGACACTTGGATATGATACTTTGGGAGACTATTCCCAGGAAAAAGAACCAAAGTATTAAAACAAATGGACAAGGAGCAGAATGTTTTAATTTAGAATGTATAAACAAAAGGAACTTTTCAAATCCTCGAAAGTTTTTGTTTATGCCTTATAAATTTTAAGTTCTCTTAAGTAATGACTCATCATTCACTTTGTTATATAATATTGTAGAAGTTAATATGAATCCTTCAAAATAAAAATCCAAGTTTCACACTTCTACTCTCCCCATAAAATAAGTATTTTAAAGACTCAAAAGAGTCACAGTATAGGCAGGGACTTTCATGTAAATTCCCATTAAGTTTTTCAAAATGGACATATAACCACCTCTTATACTTCTTTATTATGGACAAAAAGAACAGTCTTTTTAAAAGCTTTGTGATCGTTTTATTGAGCGCATCAGTAAAATTTTCAACTTGAAATTTCCTTGTTTTACTAATACATTCCCACCGAGTTCAGAGAACACAACTTACAGGGTACATTAAAATGTAACCTTTGAACCTGGCAGTGTAAAACATCACTTCCTGGGCAGAGACAGTACTCCAAGAACAATCAATCACTGTTAAGAAGAATATACACTCAACATTGTTAATTAGTGTTGATGCACTCTTCTCTATGCCCTCATCTGTCAGGAAGATTGTTTAAAAATCTGAGTTATTAGTCTTTATTTGGGAAAGGATCTGGTTAATATCTTTAAGAGTAGAAATCATTCATCCACCCACTCTGTCCCGAAGCATGATAATTCCCACCCCCAATGCAAGCTCCGGATAAGCACCACCCCTCCACCAACTAAGAACCTATAAATCAGGAAGAGGGCAGTTCCTAGGCAACCCTGTTAATTTCTGTTTACAATCTACCCAACTGAGAATGGTGGCTAGTCAGCGGAGAAACTAGCTGATGGACCAGATGATAAAAAAACATAACAGCTTACAGACAGAAAATAACAAAACGACAAGTTAAAGAGGCATTGGATTATAAAACATGGGTTAAAATTAAAATTATTCTTTAAAAAAACAATATTCCTAAATGTTCTTTCATTTCAACTTGAACCTTTCCTTAACCACTGGGAGGAGGAAGGAGATTAAAACTGTACGTTAGTACACATCATGATTTTTTAAAATAAATATAAACAATGTATAAATAAAAAGGCAACATGTAGAATTCTACCATTATGTAAAAGTCACGTTAGGAAAGAGAAGCAAAATTCCTAATGCTTTTATGTTTATTTACCCTAAAATCATGACAGAAAATCTATGACATTATCTCAAACATGACCCAGCAACTGTATGTCTTCGATGCATTTCCTAAGAAACTCGCTGACATTATTCACCAGGATGGAATTCAGTAGGCCAATTGGCCCTAAAGGCCATGTAACAGACACTGTATCTATTATTTTTCCTCATTAAGAAAACCATTTTCCCTGATTAACACATCCCAAGCCATAAACACTGAATTTCAACAGTCTTCATGAAAAGGCGTTTCCTCATTCATTCAGCATTCATTCATTCAGCATTCATTCATTCAGCACTCATTCACTCAGCATTCATTCATTCAGCATTCATTCATTCAGCACTCATTCACTCAGGCCCTGTTCTAAGTGACGAGGGCCTTAGCTTTCACAGAGCTTAGATCTGAGTGGAGGAAGACCGACAAGAACCAGAACCACATGGCAATGAGACTACGCAGGTGACACGATCAGAATGTCCTGAAAGAAAGGGACTCAGCTCCTTTAGACTGAGTGGGTGCAGAAGGCAACTCTGAAGAGAAGACATTTAAAATGAGACCCAAATGATCCAATGGAGCCAGCCAACCAAAGACCAGAAGAAAAAGCCTTTCCAGCAGAGCAGACTCTAAGGTGCAAGTTAACTTGGAGTGTGTTCGAAGTAGACATACAATGTGCCTTATGCACACAGTGGGTAAGGGAACATGTGCTATGGTCGGTGGTCAGGTTTGAGACCACCTGGTGCTCCTGGATAAGGAGCTTGGATTTCATTCTAAGCATGATGAGAAAGCACTAGAGGACTGTGAGCTGCAGAGTCATGTATTATGATTTCCCCCTTGGGAACTGGATTGTAGAAGAACAAAGCGAGGGGCAGGAAGCCCAGAAATAGGCTGACTGCTGCAGCAGTTCACAGTAGAGGTAGCGGTGGTCTGTTAGGCCATGGCCAGGTCCACCTGTAATAAGCTCCTAAGTGGACATTAACTGAAAATCCTAGGCTCTTCAGTGTAGGCTGTGATCAAATGAGAGTGCCCGGTGCTGGGAGAACAAGAGCTTCCAGGCCAGGAAACCAAGGATTAGGCCTAGTGGCCTTGGCTCTCTGAATTGCATAGGTTACCCCAGCTGGTAATATAACTGTTTCTGGGTGCGGATGTGACCGCATCTGTAGCCTGTCAGCTATCTCATGCCACATGGGGCTGTAGTCATCATCAAACTTCAATGAACTTCCCATAAAATACATGGAATAAGAAAATGACTTACCCTCCTCATTTTGAAACTTACCTACCAAAAATTTATTTTTATCTCACTAGGGAAAAGTAGGAGCTTCAGTGAAGATTTGGACAAAACTGATTTATTCATTTCAACTACCAAACAGAGCAAAAAGGCAGTCAAAATTTTTAGAAAACTTGAAGATGGCAGGAAAAAAGGAAAAAAAGATCAAAATTAAGACCTAGGTTAGCAAGTCCAAACACTCCTTAAGCACTCTCTCTGGCTCAACCTTTGTGCAAATTCGCAATGACTAGCTGCGTACACACAGCTGGCACTGGAGAATGTCTGCTGAATGAATCCCCACCCAACACACAATCTGAGAGCGACTGGCCTGAAACAAACACAGGAATAAGATGGTTAACAAAGGGATTCTCTGGGAGCCATTTCCGCCAGGCCACTTTTCTAAACCTCTATTTCAGCTCTGCTAATCGACAACTTGTGGTTATTCAAATTGAAGCTATAGTTAATGCTTTCACTTTTTGTTTTATTTTATCATTTTTATGGGCCAACTCTTATTTTATTAAAATATTACAAGTAGTAGTACATGTCTTTTTCCCCCATTGACCTCCTCCCTGCCTCTCCTACCCCCCAGCACATGCCCTCACCACCCCCATGTCTGTGTCCATTGGTTATGCTTATATGCATGCATACCAGTCCTTCAGTTGACCTCTTACCCCCCTAAACCTCCCACCTAGCAACTATAGTTTGACAGTCTGTTTGATGCTTCTTTGCCTCTATCTCTATTTTTATTCACTAGTTTATGATGTTCTTTATATTCCACAAATGAGATCATGTGATATTTATCTTTCTGACGGGCTTACTTTGCTTAGCATAATGCTCTGCAGCTCTATACATGCTGTTGCAAATGGTAAGAATTTCTTTATTTTTACAGCAGCATATTATTCCATTGTGTAAATGTACCACAGTTTTTTTAATCCACTCATCTGCTGATGGGTATTTAGGCTGTTTCCAAATCTCAGCTATTGTAAATTGTGCTGCTATGAACATAGAGGTGTATATATCCTTTCTGACTGGTATTTCTGTTTTCTTGGGCTATATTCCTAGAAGTCGGTTCACTGGGTCAAACGGCAGTTCCATTTTTAATTTTTTGAGGAAATGTCATGCTGTTCTCCACAGTGGCTGCCCCAGTCTGCATTCCCACCTGCAGTGCAGGAGGGTTCCTTTTCCTCCGCATCCTCCCAGCCCCTGTTGTTTGTTGATTTGTTGATGAGAGCCACTCTAACGGGTGTGAAATGGTACCTCCATGTTGTTTAGATTTGCATTTTTCAGATGATTAGTGACTCTGAGCATATTTCCATATGTCTCTTGGCCTTCTGTATGTCCTCTTTCAAAAAGTGTCTATTTAAGTCCTTTGCCCATTTATTGATTGGATTATCTTTCTTTTGTTAAGCTGTATGAGCTCCCTGTAAATGTTGAAGATTAAACCCTTATCAGAGACAAAATTGGCAAATATGTTCTCCCATGCAGTGGGCTTTCTTACTGTTTTGTTGATGGTTTCTTATGCTGTGCAGAAGCTTTTTATTTTGATGTAGTCCCATTTGTTTATTTTCTCCTTAGTTTCCCTTGCCCTAGGAGCTGTATCAGTAAAGATATTACTACGACAAATTACTGCTATTTTGCTGCCTATGGCTTCTTCTAAGATTTTTATGGTTTCCCACCTTATATTTAAGTCCTTTATCCATTTTGAGCTTATTTTTGTGTATGGTGTAAGTTGGTAGTCTAGTGTCATTTTTTTGGCATGCATCTGTCCAATTTTCCCAACACCATTTATTGAAGAAACTGTCTTGACTCCCTTTTATGCTCTTGTCTCCTTGGTCAAATATTAACTGAGCATAGTGGTTTGTGTCAATTTCTAGGTTCTCTTTCTGTTCCATTGCTCTGTATGTCTGTTCTTGTGCCACTACCAGGCAGTTTGAGAACAGTGGCTTTGTAATAGAGCTTAGTATCTGGTATTGTAATCCCTCCAACTTTGTTCTCAAGATTGCTGCAGCTATTCGGAGTCTTTTTTTATTCCAGATAAATTTTTGCAGAGTTTGTTCTAGGTCTTTGAAATATGCCATTGGTATTTTAACGGGGATTGCATTGAATTTATAAATTGCTTTGAGTAGTATGGACATTTTAATGATCTTGATTCTACCAATCCAAGAACATGGTATATTCTTCCATTTGTTTATGTGTTCCTATATCTCTTTTTTTAGCATCTTGTAACTTTCTGAGTATAGGTCCTTTATTTCCTTGGTTAAATTTATTCCTAGGTATCTTAATTTTTTTGTTGCAATGGTAAATGGGATTGTTTTTTTAGTTTCTCTTTCTGTGAGTTCATTATCGGTATATAAAAAAATCATAGACTTTTGGGTGTTTTGTATCCTGCTACACTGCCAAATTCATTTATTAAGTCTATTAGTTTTTTGATGGAGTCTTTAAGGTTTTCTATGTACAATATTATGTCATCTGCAAATAATGACAATTTTTCTTTTCCAATTTGGATGCCTTTCAATATGTCAACATAGTTTATGCTTTTAAAAGGCTACTATGATTAAGGATAATAATATTATTGAGCATTTATATTGAATAAGACCACATACTAAGTGTTTTTCATGTAATATCTTATTTAATCTTTAAACCAACTTTACCAGACAGAAACTATTACCCTTATTTCCAGAAGAAGAAATGGAGGCTTAGAAATATAAAGTAGCTTCTCTGATTGTCACAGTGCTGTAAGGGGAAGAAATTGGGCTTGAAAACAAAATCCGTCAAAATCAAATTCTGGTGATCTTAACAACACTCAATACTTCATTTAAAATCTTAATTAGTATAAAGAACATTCATTTCTTAAAGCTTTTCAGAATATAGAATGAAATAAATTCAATAAATTTGCTTTAAACATTATATAATTTTAAGTATCATATACTGAGAGAACTTACTGATTACCAATTCTGTTTATGTCATTAAAGCAAGTCCCTTCCTCTTCTGGCTACTTTACTAACCTACTCTAGTTACTCTTTATATTTAAACATAATAAAACTCAAAATTGTTTATAAAAATAAACCCATAATTCACCCTTACCTAAAACTATCTTCAATCCTCTGCCCAAATTTCTGCGTTTACTATATTTTAATAAAAAGCAAATGATTTTATATCTTTCTAATCATAAGGTCTTACTACAGAACAACTCATACATGCCTTAGATGCACATGCATGCACAAGCACATACTCTGTGTGGAAAGTTTCTATGCTTCTACTGAACTTTGGCTACTGCTGCCAATATAGTCAGGGCCTACACCTATTCTCTTCAACAGATGCTTTCTATTAAAGTTGCGAAGAATAGGACACAATGATGAATTTTAAATTGCACGTTTAGGCAGAAGATGACTTGTGTCGATAATTGGAATACAGTTTCAGCTGTCTTCCCATGTTTCTTTCTCTTTGCCTTTAAGCAGTAGATGAAGACTTTACTTTTTAATATAATTTCATGTACAAAAAAGAAAATGAATGCATATCACTATACAAATATAACATCAATTTAGAAATACAAATTATAAGCTCTTTCATCACATGATCATATGAAATAATATTCGGGGAAACGTTCATCTATAGTCTCTTCATTTTGCATATGTAATATTCTGTGTGACTGCATACTCTGTGATACGGTCTCATTCTGAAGAAGACTATTACAGAGAAAGAGTTTAGAGCTAAGCCAAAAGTGAAAAACTTCTTTTGATTTTTATGCCATGAAATCTCAAACATAACACTGTTATATTTTTTGCATAAATGTATAGAGCTCGGAATGGCACAACCAAGTCAGTTCAAAAACCTATCTTGTCTGATATCCTGCCTCCGATAGCAACCAATGCTGGATGCCTCAGAGGAGAGCATAAACACATAATGTATATAATTATGTACCACTACACTATTACTCCAGATGGCGGTTAGATGATATCCCGAAAGAAATGAAAACAAATCGGAATCCCTATCCTCCTTCCCTACTCTACAATTTCCCAAAAGTTCATGGGAAACCTCAAATAAAGCACACATTTCACCATAAAATAGGCCAATGCTTTGGTAACATAATGACCAAGAAATTATCTCCTAAAATGAAAACTCCAACTTAGAAACAGAATCTTAGCTCATCAAAACTCATGACTTGTAAAGGGGGATTTCAATGAATTGAAAAGTATTTAATTCACTCAATTATAATTGTATACAAAATAGATGAGCAAATTTTACTAAACCTTTAAAAAAAAAAACTGTATCTTTTATCCAACCCATACATCTTGTGATATGTAATACTGTTTCCTAAAAACAATATAAAATTTGTATTTTTAACTCTTCAGAGAAATGATATTCACACCTGTTTTATAACAGTTTTAAAATAAGGCTTGGATTTATTACATGTTCATCTAAGTGTGCAAAACCACATAATGAAGAAATCTTGGTTTAGACTTTCAGGAAGTTTTATTTCCTAACCAATTACAGACCCAAAAAAAATGCACTCTACTATTAAAGATTTTTGGCAAAGATAATTCTCTTCCTAAGTATACTTGGATATTGATTTAACAATGCTTGTAGGCAGGAAACAGTTTCTGACCTAAATCTTTCATGGTTTAACTTTTATTCATTTTCTCTTTTTCTGTCCTCAAATAAGTTGTAAAAAGATTAGGTCATATCATAATATTTTATATACTTGAAAACCCTTAGTAGGGACTCCTTTTCCAAGTAACTGCATTGGAGGACAATGAACCAAGTAACAGTTTTGTGCTGCATTGTCTTATCATTTTCACATGCTGTATATCATAACCCAGAAGACGTATCTCAAAAACTACTTACCCATCATTTTTACCGAGCACTACTCTTTCCCCATTACAACACACTTTCTCAAAAAAAAAATTATTTCTATTTCAGAGCCTGAAAACTTCAGAAAGGAATTTGATGGGAGCAAAAAAACAATGCACACAAAATTCCACACAGAATTGGGGATCAGTTAATGAAATGTGTCTCCCGAAACCTCCGGGGCAGAGCGAAGCTGCAGAGCAGTATCATAAAGCCTGCAGCTGCGCTGCTGTTCTCAACAGGCCGCGCTGTGTCCGCAGACCTCAGGAAGCCGAGACACACAGTCGGAGCAGACCTGACCTGGACAGGGATTGGCCGAAACAGCACGGCAGTTAAGGGAGATCAGCATCAAACCGTTGCTGAAAAGACTGCACACTTCTTTAATGCGTTGTCTCTTTAAGCAATTTGCTTACTCCAGGAAAGCTGTGTCTACTTCTGTTTCCAAACAGCAACACTTTTAGAAATAAAAACAACAGGAGAGGCAAATAAACTTTACTAGATATTAATAGGCATTAATAACTTACTTTTATTGCCCACCAAGGCAATCAGTGGCTGAGTGTCCGACTCCTCGCTCACTTTCCTCACCACAGCATACCAGTCTTCCAAATTCTCGAAGCTTTGATAATTCGTAATGTCATATACCAAGAGGATCCCCTGTCGCAAAAGAGTCACAGAGGATTTGTAATACACAACTCGAAAATAATATTAATATTAAATATCCTAAGTAATGCTTCAGATATACCTAGAATCGTGTAAAAATACAATTGTGGACTAGTCTATATATAAACTTACTTTGATTTAGCTATTAGCAGACAAATAATACTGAATCTTTTTGTTCAAGATAAAACCCAAGCCAAGTAAAGCAAGCTAAATAATAACTTTATCACGTTACAAGTGGTTTCCTAAGAAGATGTCTGGGATAGGCTTGGTAAGTTACAATCCATGTGAGAAACTATGACACAGAAAAAGCTGCAAGGTCTACAGTCCTGTCTGTTACCTTCATGAGGTCAAATATTTAAACCTTTCAATAGAAAACCATCTGCTGCTGCTCTTTTTAAATATTCTTTTAAATGGAGAGTCCATGACATCCCTTGATAGTCCATTTCAGCGTTTTAACACAATTTTCCTTAAATGAAATAAATTGATTTCCTCTTTGGGTCCTCTGTGCATTTGGAGAACATCTGAGTATCCTCCTTGTAATAACCCTTCATGTACTTGAAGATAGTTGAGAAACTCCTTTACTGTCTCCTTTCCAGAATAAACAAACTCAATTCCCTAAACTTGCCTCAAAGGACCTATTTTCTATCCCTTTAATCACAGTTGTTGGTTCTTCCCAGGACACTCTCCATAGAATTTTTTGACATCCTCTTTAAAATGAGCAATGTAAAACTAGATATGATTCTGTAATAAGAGCATGAACAAAGCCAAATACAACAGAGGGATTGCTTCCTGCCTCTTATATGTCATATTCCTTTTAATCTATCCCATTATTTTGTGGGGGAAGGAGAAGTATGTACACACAAAAATAACAGTGCCAGATTCTTGATTCTCATCCAGCTTGTGGTCAAACACTTAATACAAAGCTCTGCATACAATATAAGTCTGGACCCTAATAGCATTTATGTCTCCTTCTTCTTAGATTATGGTCATAAATATTGACTACTTTTTGCACCTATAATGTACTAGACACTCTAGATCTTTTCATTAGTCATCAGAGCAAGCATGCTAAGCTGGGTTATTATTCTCCTTTTACTAATAAACAGAGGTTAAAATAACCAAGGTCACACAGCTAGTTAAGTAATTGAGCCAGAATTTAGATCAAAGACTGAGTAAATATAAAGCTCACTCATTCACTCCACAAACATTTGTCTGCCAGCTATATGCCTAGCACTGTGCTGGGTGCTAGGGATATAAATTCCAAACCTCCAGGAACCCACAGTCTTTCATCAAAGCCACGCACATTCTAGTAAACAGACAGGTATACCAACTCAGGAATCATGGCCTGTGATATCTTGGTAAATATTAACAGATTGGCTAACGGATGATAACATTGGCCAACTTCTGTGGTGCAAATACTGCTGTGTGGCCATTTTCAAATTGTCAAAGTCACTTCACTTATCACACAGCATGGTAGGACGTCACTACATAGCACCTCCACCACACAGGTACACTAAACATAAATAATCTCCAAAGCATAGATAATAAAAAATATATAGCAAAATAGCCCTAGCTGGATTGCTCAGTGGGTAGAGTGTTGGCCTGCAGACTGAAAGGTCCCAGGTTCAATTCCAGTCAAGGACACATGCCTGGGTTGCGGGGTCGGCCCCCAGTAGGGGGCATGCAGGAGGCAGCCAATCAATGATTCTCTCTCATCATCGATGTTTCTCTCTCTCCCTCTTCCTTCCTCTCTGAAATCAATAAAAATATATCTTAAAAAAATATATATAGCAGAATAATTAGTAAGTGTGCATTTTGAACATATATTTGTTTTTTATATAATTTGTAAGTTTATTTATAGTTTTTAACCATAAATGTATTCAACTGGCTCACAAAAACTCCTGAACTGAATAATGACTCTCCCAAACTGGTTCTAGCATACTGCTATTATGGTCTTCCAGTATCATGCTTTTTATTAAACTACACTGAGTTAAATAAAATTTCTTCCAGTTTAAATATTCCATAATTATTATGCAATATCACTTGCCTAATTCATTTTAGTAATTTAGACACCTATTTCCATCTTCCCAAATGCACTGAAATAAGGCCCAACACAGACTTATCCTATATAATAAAAGGCTAATATGCAAATCAATCAAATGGCAGAATGACTGGTCGCTATGATGCACACTGAACACTAGGGGGCAGAGGCTCAACGCAGGAGCTGCCCCCTGGTCAGTGTGCTGGGGGAGCACTCCCACAACCGCTCAGCCAGAAGCCAGGCTCAAAACTGGTGAGCAGTGGCGGGAGATGGCTGTCAGCAGGACATCCCCTGAGGCCGCCTGGACTGTGAGAGGGCACAAGCCGAGTTGAGGGGCTGCACCCATCTCCCCTGCCCAGTGCACAAATGTTGTGCACTGGGCCTCTAGTTTGAAATAATGAGCACAATCCCACTTTCCTTATTAAGAATAGAGCCCAGAACTGACCTCTGAAGAAAGCTAATCTTCAATCTACTGACTCCGCCTTCAGTTGTCATGACTGATAAAACAGGTGGTAAAAGAGCTCTGCCGTGGAAGTCAAATCACTGTTGGGCTGCAGTCCTGGCCCTACTATCTACTGCTTTGGGGCAATGCTTCTATCATCACCTTATAATACCTGCCACGCCTAACTGACTAAGTGAAGTCATAAAAATAGGCTTATTTTTGAAACTAACACACACAATTGCTGAAAATTACTTTTATTATTCTGAGTGAAAAGAACCACAGTTTCAAAGCAACTTCAAGGTAGTTTTTGCACTCATAAATTGAGCCTTGACCTAGGATGACTCTTAAATCTTAAGAGTTGGGGAACCATTCTAATTAATATATGCAAAACTTCATCCCAACATGCGTCACCATTTGAACATGACAGGATACATGCAAATAAAACATGGCTACAATCTCTTAATAATCAGTACTAGACAGAGCTATGGAATAACAAATACCATTTATCTAGACCAGGGTTCTATTGCCCACAGGTCAAATGCAGTCTACACCCCATGTTTTCATTCATTTATTTTTAAATATATTTTTATTGATTTCAGAGGAGAGAGACAGAAACATCAATGATGAGAGAGAATCACTGATTGGCTGCCTCCTTGACTGGAGTTGAACCTGGGACCCTTCAGTCTGCAGGCCGTCATTCATTCCACTGAGCCAAACCAGCTAGGGCCCCATATTTTTAAACAAACTTGTAATGAAATATATTCATATTCATTGTTACCAATAACTGCTTTTGCACTACACCTGCAGAGTTGAGCAGCTGCAGCAGAGACAGTCGGCCTGCAGAATCTACAATAGTTTCTATCTGGCTCCTTAAGGGAAAGTTGACCAACTTCTGATATGGACCAATGTGTTCTGTATTTCTCAGTCAGTGATGCCTATACATCTTCCAGGACTCAAGAAAGATAAAAGGATAAGCCTTTTTCATTAATCTAGCTACCTATCAACTCAAAATCTATCTGTTCGTATAATCCATTCTCAAAAGCATTTAATGTAAAAACTATAATTTAATGTCTGCTCCTAAGATGACAATTTTGTACCAGTTTTGACCTTCACCTCCATGGTGAAAATAGAGAAGGGAAAACAAGAAAATCAAAAACACTAAAATACAAAAGAAATTCCAGGCCAGATGGGTACTAGATTTATCAGATGATCACTTCATAAAGTATTTAAAGGTCTAACCACTATGTTGTACACCTAAAACTACTGCAACACTGTATATCAACTGTAATTGAAAAATATTTTTTTTAAGAAATAAAGGGGAAAAGAAGAAATTCCAGGACTTTCAGTTTCACCTCCCACATGTAAAGAGCTTGCAAGTTGTCACATTTGTCCTACAATTAGTTAAAAAAAAAAAAAAAAAGCTAAACAAACTTAAAATTACTTTTCTTGTATATAACAAAGCTGAGTTTGGCATATAATTTCTACCCTGAAATCTGGGAGAGAGAAGTAAATTCAGAAAGTCATAACCCAAATCTGCTTACCTAGAACAGAAGCCATCAGAGCCAGTAAATGGTAGAAACATTTAAATGATAAATTTGATAAATTGCTGAAGGTTGATTATGATCCAGCTTGAAAATGAGAAATTCCTGGGGAGGAGGGTGAATTTTACCTCCAAGAAGCCCACCAGCTCCTCATAAAGAATCAAGAAAGATTCCTTCCCGGCTCTGGCATGGGAAGGGAGAAAGTAACCATTGTAAAATATGCACAGACATTACCCATAAAAAGAGGCATCCTCACTAAGAGAAAAAGCTCGAGAGAGAGAGAGAGAGAGAGAGAGAGAGAGAGAGAGAGAGAGAGAGAGAGAGAGAGAGAGGCTTAACCAGAGTCTTACACGATGCCATGGAGGAAGGGCAATTCCTAATGCCAGCCCCTCTATCACCTGTGTCACCTACGTGGGAAGAGCTAAGAAACACTGTGAGGCCACAGCCCAGGGCCACAGGCCGCCAAAAGGCCGTGACTTAATCATAAGAGAGCAGAATGTTTCCTCTCCCTCATACTTTACCGAACACCGATACAGCTGCAGTATTATAGCAGCTGCAGGATTACAGCTAAAAAAGCTGTAAGATACAAACTTCAACTACGGAAGAATTATTTAAGACACCCAGAAAAGAGAGAAAAACTCAAAGACATAGAGGAATTTGTTGTCTCTGGCACCTACAGCTTCAGTTAACATTAAATTCAGACTAATTCTTGGCCATGTTAACATAAAACCTCAAAATAAAGGCCTATTAGACTGAGTTCTTATTACTCAATACATCATGTCTAGCTTTCAACAAAAAATTAGAACACTAAAAGGCAGTTGGAAAAGAAAAAGCAATCATTAGAATCAAACTCGGATATAATTATCAGACCAAGATTTTTTGTCTTTGTTTTTGTTTTTAAAATATATTTGAAGTTATTTCAGAGGAAGGGACAGGGAGAGAGAAACATCAATGATGAGAGAGAATCATTGATCGGATGCCTCCTGCACATCCCCTATTGGGGATCAAGCCTCCAAACCAAACATGTGCCCTTGACCGGAATGGAACCTGTGACCCTTCAGTCCACATGCAGGCCAACACTCTACCCACTGAGTCAAACCAGCGAGGGCGTCAGACCAAAGTTAAAATAACTATGACTAATGTATTTAAAATCCTAATAAAAAGGTAAGACAACACAGGTAACATAAACAAAGAGATATAAACTCTAAAGAATTTAAAAAAAAAGAGAGAGAGAGAGAGAGCGCTGGCAGGTGGGCCATTTGGGTAGAGCACAGTCCTGTACAGCAATCGCCAGTAGCGGGTGTGTAGCAGGAGCTGGTCAATCTTTTGTTCTCGCACTGATGTTTTTCTCTTTCCCTCTCCATTCCTCTCTCCCTCTCCGTTCTTCTCTCTCTCTTAAAAAATAAAATAAAATAAAATAAAGAAAAACATAATATCCAGCCGGTGTGGCTAAGCATGGACCCAGAAACCAAGAGGTCACTGGTTTAATTTCTGATCAGGGCATATGCCCAGGCTTCAGGCTCAGTCCCCCAGTAGGGGGCATGCAGGAAGCAACTGATCCATGAAGTTTCTCTCTCACCAAAGTATCTCTCTCTCTACCCTTCCCTTTCACTCTCTCTACAAATCAATGGAAAAAACATTCAGGTGAAAATTAACAAAGACAAACCAACAAAAAAACAAGAGAGAAAATCTTTGAAAGAAGCTGGGAGGGAGGGAGTAAACTTTATAGAAAAAGAAGGATAGGAATTACAGAGAATTTCTTATCGGAAATCATGTAAATAAGATCATGTAAATGAAATATTTAAGTGTTACAAAAATCTAAAATTCTATATGTAAAATTATCCTTCATAAGTGAAGGAGAAATAAAGACTTTCTCAAATAAACAAAAACTAAAGGAATTCACAACCAGCATACCTGCCCTGGAAAAACAAAAGCTTCAATTTTCATAGAAACATGGGTTTATTTTGACACATACATGCTAAATACAAAGGTCTAAAATACACAAGTAACGGTTAACATAAAATAATAGAACATGTTAATAAAAATTAATTATTTTTCTTGGGTATTAACTTACCAGACACTGAATAACTGTACAAGTTAATAAGCATAACGCAAATATTTCACTCCACAAGTGAAACATTTCCTGTTGTGCACAGCAAACAAGTCAGTGCAAGACCAATGCCATGGCCATCGGCTGCTACAGGACTCGCCGCTGATGTTAGTGGAGAGAAATGTGCGCCTGCGCGTGAGGCGCATACAGGAAACGAATGCAACAGGATTACAGTGATCAGTCATCAGCAAATATCATAGTTCACTATTAATAATTATGTATAACAGGATGATGTAAAAATTAAGTTACAAGTTTTTTTATTAAAAGGTTTCTTACATACCGTTATATTTGGCTGGGCCCGAAAAATATTCATTGTGGGCCACGTTTGACATGCTTGGACTACACTGTGGGCCATAAAATATACCTCAGCAAATTTATAAGAATAGAAATTATACAAAGCATGTTAGTAGACAGACTTCAATGGAATTAAATTAGAAATCAGCAATAGAAAGATAACTGGAAAACTCAAACTATTTGGAGATTAAACAACATACTTCAAAATAGCACATGGGTCCAAAAAAAAAGTCTAAAGAGAAGTTAAAAAATACCTTAAACTAATAAAACCACAACCTATCAAAACTTTTGAAATAGAACAATAGCCGAATCTGGTCTGGTCCAGTGGATAAAGCATCAGCCTGCGGACTAAAAGGTCCCGGGTTCGATTCCGGTCAAGGGCAGGTACCTTGGCTGCGGGTACATCCCCAGTAGGGGGTGTGCAAGGGACAGCTGATCGATGTTTCTCTCTCATCGATGTTTCTGACTTTCTATCCCTCTCCCTTCCTCTCTGTGAAAAATCAATAAAATATATTTTTTAAAAAACATTAAAAAATGAAATAGAATAACAGTGCTAACAGGAAAGTGTATACAGCACTGAATGTATATATTAGAAAAGAAGAAATATCAATAGCCTTAGCTTCCACTTTAGAAACTAAGGAACAAGAGCAACTTAAGCCTAATGCAAGCAGAAAAACTAAATAATAAACATTACCTAGAGATCAATAAAACTGAAAAGAGGAAAACATTAAATAAAATGAACAAAATCAGAAGTTGGTAACTCTCTAGCCAAGTTAACCAAAAAGGGAGATAGAGAAGAGGCAAATGATTAAGATCCGACAGACCTGAAAAGGATAATAAAGGACTATAAGCGACTCTATGGCTAAAATCTGACAACTTAAATGAAATGGACTAATTATTTGAAGGACACAAACTATCAAAATTATATAAGCAGACACTGACTCCCAGGGTTCTGCCCACCAGCTTCAGCACACCAAAGCCATCTAAGTGCTCACTTCTTGGGGGTTTATACAAGCACCTCAAAGCTCCTCTCACCACATGGATCAATCCAGACCTCTTCCGGTTCCTTCCAGAATTCTATCAGAATCTTCTCAGCCAAAAGAAGTTACTATACAACTCCCTCACAAATCCAACACATCTTGGGAGCAACTAAAATCTGAAAAGAATCTACTGGGGATACTGGAAGTAATTTTCTTGGTAATCTTGTAGCTCTCTAAACCCATCACCATGTGTCCTGTCCCTGGTGCCCTCTTTTACCACTCAGCTCCCCGCCATTCATCCTTTTCCTCTCATTATCCCCTTACTGCCCTGTGCATTCGTCCTTTTCCCAGTGTTCCTTACAAGTGCTCTTCTTCTTCCCAAATACTTCTGCCATGACTTCTGGAAATCAAATCTCAAGTTTAATAAATCCTGCTATGTTTTCAAATTCTTCACAATAATTTCCTCCATTTTCTATATCTTATCATCCCTTTCTCCCCTGCAATTCCCTTCTCTTTGTAAACCTCAAGACAGTCAGCAAATATTATATAAAATTACTTCATAGAGAATTTTGTTTTCATCTATTTTACTTGTCACCCTATCTAATAAGTATGATGAGTCAGTCAATCAAATGGATGTCATTTGCAAAGGAATCACTGGCAGGAGTCTTGAAGAAACAGACACTGGTGGCAACACAATAGTCTTAGAAGGTATTTCATAGATTTACTTCTAAATTTTATAAGGCACCACACACACAATTTAACCCTCCCCGAAATGAAAAGTTCCCTATTCTCAGACTACAGGTGATTTTTCTCCCTGACTTGTATAACAAATAATGGACTTTAGTTTTTAATTATATATAGAAATAAATCATATAGATTATACAATAGTCATAACAACATATACCTTGAAATAAGTGCAATCTATAAGAAGAAATAGTAAAGCAAGAGAGGTCTGCAAATAGAATTGGAAACAAGCTGGCAAACGCCTAACTAAAAATCTCATAAGAAAAGAGAGCAGAGGGGCCCAGGGAATCCCCCTTTCAGATGTGATTTCTCCTCGGTTGTCAGACCGACACCACATCCTTTTGTTGGGGATTAACAGGCTGGCCCATCTGCGCGGGGCGCTGGCACACAATGGTGGTTATGTGTCACTCACCAACGACTATCCCTCATTGAGCTTATGCTCAGTAGAGCAGTGTTTGCAAACCACTCAGATTCCAGGATGGAAGGAACTACCAAAACGAAACACGCAGTCCTTCTCGGAGGCTCGTTATTAGCCTCTGTGAGCCACAGGTCACAGGGCACTAAACACTACGCACTGTGTGTTTGCCCGTAACCACTATGAAAAATAGCCTATGACATCTTTCTGAAGACTCCTAGAAAAATGTAAGGCAATTCTACATCTGGGAATTTAACTGGGCTATACTTCAATTCTTAGAACAGTTCTTGTCAAAATATCTCACTAATTCTTTCTTGGGTGTCAATTCAATTTTGTTTCACACAACACTATTCAACAGACTATTTATTACTAAAGTTTAATGCTACTGGGGGCGGGGCAGTGAAGAGGATAAAATAATCAGTTTTATTTGAAACTAAGTCAATTTCTATACAATAAATAAGCTTCTTCATGGATGTTTTAAACAGCTTTTTAAAAAACAGGTTCACTAGCTTAATAACTCCAATGGTTTTAAGATAACTCTTTTTATACCCAATACATAAACTAGAGAATATAAAATAAAATCCTAATAATACATTAAACTGATGTCCTCAAAGCAGCTCAACAAAACATTACTTATGAAGAGTTCTGTCGTGTAACGGGTGTACTAAAATACAAAGTACTCATGAGACAGGTAATAGCTAGCATCAACTCTAGAAACAGTATTGATCCACTTTGAAGAATAATTATATGGTATAATATAAAGTCGTTAACTATATTAAAATGCTATTTGAAAGCACTGTTCTTGAAAAATAACATTTCCCCCAATTTATGGTAGTGAATTGTAGTCAGAGCTTCTCTGACCTGGAAAAAAAAATTATACATATTTTAACAAGAAACTACTAGTAAATGCATTTTCTATATTTTACATAGCGTTTAATATAGAAGCCCTGGAAAGAAAATTTATTTCATTATCGTTAATTTATGACAATTCATTTTATCATCTCAGAATTACTAGTTTCCTAGGACACTTTCATGCAAATATTAATAAGCCTCTCAGAAATACTATATTATATTGTTGTTTAATAAAACATGGTATATGCTTAGCATTCACAGAAATTGTAAAATGTAAATAAGACATCATCAAAGAGAAAAAAAAACCCTTCAAAATGGAAATCTTACATAACAAATTCTAAAAAATATATAACATTCTCTTCCTCCCAAGATATGAGGTGAATTAGAAGAGAATAGAGAAGTAGTACTAACCTCGAGTACTGTCAAAAAGGATGGAAATTTCTGAAATTTCTACAAATTTGCCCACAATGCTTACTAATTATAAGCAGGTATGTAATAGTCTAAAACATATACTGTACAAAACATGATTTGAGGGGATGTCATACATTCTGAATGTACTAAATGACCCATTATATACTTTAAAATGGTTAATTCTATATGACATGAATTTCACACTAATATTTTTATATAACACCATAATTTTATAACATTAACAAACTTTAATTTAAATATATCAAATAATAAATTTTAATGACTTGACATATGGTAAAATTAAAAAGTTCCAATACATGAGTTTAATATTCCCCTAAGTTTTAAATAAATTAATTGAATTTGATATTATTTATGCTGAGATGCATAAAATCTTCCTGTTCTCCATTAAGTCTAGTTATATCTATAAAACATAAAAAGATGCTATTTGACACTCAGAATCAAGTATCATAAGAAGCTTCACTAATCTAATTTTCTTTTTTTAAAATCCAATATGTGTCCTTGAAGATAGATCTTAATGGAGGAAAGTAGAAAAAGATTTTTATTTTCAAATCCCATTTTACCAACTACGTGAAACAAGAACTGTTGATTTCCACAAATCTCTGTTCAGCAATTTTTCTTTAGCTTAATATCCACTTTAAATATAATCAGTTTAAAACAAAAAATTAAACAATAAAGGCAGAAACCAAAACCTGTGATGTATCTTTCAAGGGAAAAATAAACATGCATAAAATATCAAGTCATATGGTCACAAGAGAAAATGTTAAGTGAGCAGGAAGGCTTTTCAGGAGACAAAGAACAATCTATCTATCCTATATAATAAAAGACTAATATACAAATGGCCCAAACAGTAGAACGACCAGTTGCTATGACATGGACTGACCACCAGGTGGCAGATGCTCATGCAGGAGCTGCTCCCAGCCCACAGGCCCCAACTGGTGGCGGTAACAGGATTGAAGAGGGTGGTGAGCAGGTGGTGCTAGGCCAGCCAAGGCTAGTGCCAGTGGGCGGGGCGCCCCTGATTGCCCCGCCAGTCACCCCAAAGATTAGCCCTGATTTCCAGCCAGGCCTAGGGACCCTACCCATGCATGAATTTCACGCACCGGGCCTCTAGTCTATATATCAAAGCCTAAGCGACCATTTGACTGTTCAACCGTTCGACCTGTCGTTATGACGCACACTGAGCACCAGGGGGCAGACGCTCAGTGCATAAGCTGCCCACTGGTGGTCAGTGCACTCCCACAATGGGAGCACCGTTCTGCTGACAGACAGGAGCCAGATGCCGGGCTCACAGCTGGCGAGCGCAGCTGCAGTGGCACAAGTCTCTCCCACAGGCACTCCCCCTGCGCACCCTCCTCTCCCCCCAGCCCATCTGGACCAGGACTGGGATTGGGACTGGCATCAGGACTGACTGGGCACAAGCCCACGGCCGCTTCTCAGTCACGGGCATACCATTATCACCCTAGGATGGGCGTGCAGAGACCACAGCGGAGCGGCAGCAAGCCTACTGGGCGGCAGCGGAGGCACAGAGGGGCTGGCCTGAACAGCAGTGGCACGATGCCCAGTCCTGGCTCGGGCTCCTCCCCAGTCACCTGCCTACTTCGCACACTACTACATCCCTCGGGGGACGTTAGACTGCCAGTTTCGGCCCAATGCCCGCAGGACACGCTGAGGGACCCCACCCGCGCACGAATCTGTGCACCAGGCCTCTGGTGTAGAAGAAAAGGCAAAGAAGAAAGAGTTCTAAGAACCCAATCAATGTATCAATCATATAAAAAGCAAAAGCAGGGCCTTTACACATGATCAGAACAGTGCGAGCCTCATTTATATTAAAAAATAATTCAGAAAATCTTTTTCATCAAAAATTAAAGTAATGGTATTTATCAACCATCAAACTTCATGAAGAAGAGTGCTTAACACTGTCTGTCTTCATCTTCTAGATTCATTTCTTATAAGCAACAGAGTTCTACATAAGCAAGTTCTAATTCTCCCACTAAAAACATCAAACTCCCCCCAATGCCCAAGACGATGTGAAAGAGACACACGAATTAAAAATGGAAGAACAAGCAAAAATTAATAGCATGTCCATAATTAACTTTCTAAAGTATACACATTCCCTATTTGCACAATAATTTAATTTAAAAACATGTCTATATAAGCTCGTGTTGCCAAATAATTTGTTACATAATATATACATTTCCTCCTGAAAATACATCATTATGTTAAAATATTGTACGTACTTCATATATATAATTACTCATACTTAGTTTTCTAATATGTTAATATACCTATTAAATCTGGAGAACTATATTTAGCAGACTAGCTCGTAACACAAAAATATAGACATACAAATACACTTTTTGAAATTTTCCCTTTCTATATTTTTCATTCATTATATATTTTGAAAGTTGTCACTATTATGAAGTCAGCTAATAAATATCAAAGTATCAATTATCACTACATTTATTCAACTGCTGATAATATCGTGTAATATAAGTAGCACATGAAAGCTATTAAGAGTTAGAGCAGTGCCTTGATTCAAATCATTCCAAACAACTTGGGAAGGATGAAACCAGAGGATTAGCACAAATATAAATTTAGTCTCTTTACATATCAGTTAGAAATCATGTCCAAAAAAAGTGTGTGTGTGTACCCAGTTAAGTGTGTTTGTGAAAAGAGTATTTTCAGTAACGGAATAATCACAGAATTCATGTTATACCTGGGCTCCATAGATATATTTATCCAACATCTTGCCTCCTATTGTCTGCCCTCCTATATCCAAAATATGAAGTGTAACATTCAAGTTTCCTAAAACATAAAAAAGGAAAATAAGAATACGAAAAAGTTAAGTAACAATGTAACAACTGAATCCAGTTTCACAGAACATTAAATCACAATCACGAACTCTGAACCTAATTTGCCTTTTATTCTGCAGACTCATGTAGTCAGATATTTGGAACTATAAAGTAACGTTATCAAAAGAAATCATAGTGGAAATTTAGGCTTATACTTTTAAAAACCCCATTTCCATGGAACTACACTTATAATTATCTTTAAAACAAAAGAAAGCATTAATTCCTAAGTTTCTTAAATCTTAAAATGTTTTTCTTGAACAGAAAGTAGAACAATATAGTATTTGTACCTGGGGTAAGAAATATACTTTAAAAATAAAAACTGGATATTATATACTCAGCTATCCTATTGCACGGAATGAATTTTACTGTTAAGTTCCACACTCTAAAGGTTCTAAGCGCACAGAATGGTAACAGACAACAAAATGAATCCATAGTTTCAACTTGAATGTTTTAAATTTGAATGTCAGCTATTATATGCAATAGTAAACATAATAAAAATTATACGTTTTCAAATTTAACTTATAAAATACAATCACAATTGACTGCCCTCTTCAGATGTGAGGTAAGCTACATACCACATGTATCACTAAATATGATGCATTTATACCTGTTCAAATCATTTCCATTGAAACAAATTATATGTGCTTCAAAGCCTTCATAAAATTGGCTTTATAATGCTTTTTCCATACATAAACATTATAAAAATACAGAGCAATCATTAAAATGTTGTTGTTCATTATGCAAATTATTGATAAACTACTCTCTCTAATCAATACAATTAATGACTAGAAAAAGACCATGTTCAATATGCTTTTTAGTTTAACATTTTAAACTATTTCTTCTAATAAAATTATGCAGTTCTCCAAAGGTGGACAAAATCTCAGTATCTTCCAAATGAGCTTCCTCATAAAAAATGTATCTTCCTAAAAGATTTGCAAATCAGAAAACTCAAAATAAAAACTTAGAAACTAAAAAAACATGGTCTCACCTCAAACACCAAAAAACGGAAGAGAAAAGGACTATAAAATATATGAATTTTTATATCAATGTAAAACATTAAAATCAGAAAATGTTAGCCAAATCATTCAACTTTGCATCTGAAAGGAAAGCACAACGCTGGACTAACCAGCCACGTTTTGCCCTTACTCCTAAATTCTGGTGGGTGTTGGGTATGCATTACAATCTCTCCATTATTGGGATGTAGGTCTGTCCCATCTGCCAACATGCAGAGGATTTACATGAGGAACTTCCATTAGCATTAATGAGAGCTACTGAAGTTTATCACCTGTCATCATTCCCGCATACACTCACTTTCACCGTTCAGAGTAATGACAGGAATGTTTTTAAGCTCTATGAATACGAGAACCAAAATGTCACAGACTAAGACTTGTCCAACAACTTGTAAAAATGTAATTCCTTAAAAATCTAAATTTTTCCAAATTTCAAGCTGAAATCATTCCCCTATACTGCCGTCTCAAATTAAGCAGGTAGGACCAGCCATCATTAGAATTATATCAAATAATTTCAGAAGCCTTTAGATAAACAGGCAGTACTCCACTCATTTTATTTGGAAGAACTCTTTACAATCAGTATCAAACAATATTAATATTTTTCCAGTAGGATTTTGGGCAACACTTAATAAAATACATCTACTCCCATTTCTTTCAAGGACAGTAAAACTTATCACTTAACTTCATATAAAGATATATGAAGCCTTTTTCCTGTAAGTTCTGATATTAAGGTCCTATTTGAATTAAGTGTTGAATACTTTCAACTACAACTTTAGGAACATGATCTTTACGACATGTTTTCAAATTCTGAGGACAATCACCTGAAGACTCTAAATCATTTATTCAACTATGTCCATCTAAGAGGTTTACACTGTATTTATGTGTTGATGGTATTTTTTAAGTCTATACCTTTCCAAATAAGCACTCTTTTGTGGTTGGCTTGTTTTTTGTTTTTTGGAGTTTTTTTTTAATATACATATTCTAGTGCTTCAGAAATAAAAACAGCTATGCATTACTGATAACCCATTAATACACAACGCTAGCAAAAGAACAAAGCAAAAAAGAAAATGTCCACTACCATAACCTCAACAAATATTAACTTTCAGTTATTTCACACATCTAGAAATATAATTTTAATCACCACATTTGAATTTGAAACTTATTAACACATAAAAATAAAAATGAAATCACATAAATATGGAGTTCAAGTCAACATCACTTTAGTTTTTGCACACATAGACATGAAGCTCCCAGTATATTTTCAAAATAGCATACTTATGAAGCTATATAAATAATTAATATTTAAATAACTAATGTTGCAAAATTTTTAAAAATCAAGAATCTAATATAATTTCTTAATTAATAAAAAAAAACATTAAGAAAACTGCCAGCAATCTAATCCCAAATGCAAAATTGTGCAAAATTCCTGCTCCTTTGTAAGAAAAGACATGTAACTAGAGGGGAAAAAAAATAAAATAAATGAGGTGACAAAATACAGGTAAGTTCCTTTGGTATGAATCAAAGCCACAAAGAGGATTCAACAGTGACCTTATGAAAGTACACTTGGTGCCTTGGTTAACCTTACTTAAAGTGCTGCACAGTCAGGATGCAGCTAAAAACACAAGTCTGCCCACTTCTTGTACTAACGACTTAGAAATCCTTTTCACAGCAGAACGCTGTTTACTGGACTGTACCCACAAGCTTCCTGAAAGTATTTTGACTAAGGCTCTTAAGAAGCTCTATCAGCAGAATCTCTGACTAACAGATAGACTATTTTAAGCAGTAAAATCTGCACAGTGGTTGCATCCAGACTATACAGAATATCAGATCATGAAATACACGAAAATGGATGAGTATTTGCAAAGTAATGGCCTTGAAAACGTGCATGAAGAGAATGTGACTAGATGGACAGGCAGTATTACGCCACTAACAATCTGAATGGACATCAGAGTTACTGGGATATTAATAAATACTACATTTGATTAGTATGCTTCTTTACTATAAAACCCATAATGCTACCTGCAATGTTTTAGCAAATTATATAAATATTGATCACACTACATTTAACAGTTATGAATTAAAATTAAGGTAATGTATATTAAGGATATACTATGACTTTGTATATTTCTTAATTTACCTATTAATTATATAAAATCAAGATACATTAAAACTGTTTTTTCCTACTGAAATTTCTACCATAATTTTAAGTCCATTAAGTACCATAAAACCAATTGCTTTTTCCAAAAAAAAAAAAAAAAAAAAAAAGGAAAAGAAATTTCTGGAACTCTGCCCATCAATATAAAACTGAATCAGAAAAATTAAAGTATACATTCATTGATTATACATTTCCTAATATCATTTTTTAACCTAAGTACTTTGTAATTCTAAAATATTAAACTATAATTTTAATTTCAAACATACCAAATATTTTTGCAAAGTAATCAAAATTTAAAAAATTGGTTAGCATTGTGCAACAGATAAGAAATAATCACATCTATCAAATATATAAAATGTCCAAAATTAGTCTTGAAAATTTTTTAATGTTTGAATAGGGACTTGCTCCTTTATTTAAACCTCTGAACTAAAAAACTGGAAAAATTAAACAATATTAATGATAAAGAAAGATAGTGCTTTTGCTAATTAGCATCAAGAGAACATAGTCAATAACTACCCACATACCCGGATTCCCTGTGTACGACTGGCACTTCTGAAAAAACTGCTGTGAAAGTGCGTTTTCAGCATGTACAGTGTGTGATGGTGCAGGTATTCTGCTAGAGACTGCTGTAACTGTTAGGAATGTAGCACAAACCTACCCATTAGAATGAGAATGATGAAAATAAAATGAGATTTTGGGTTTTGAATACATTAAAAGAAAATACAAGTGAAACTAAATATGCATGTTTCTCACTTAAACTTCTTGTTGAAAAATAATTCCATAATAGAATATTATAATTCTTTTCTCATACTATGTCTTCTAATTTCTTTTTCTCAATACAGACCCCCACAAAACATAAGAACCTACTACTAGTTAGTAAGATTTGCAGGATACCTTCAATTACCAAGAGTTTTCATTAGCTGTTCCAGAACTCCCGTGGAGAGCTCTCTGAGAGATGGGGTGTTTGAGAGATTAAAATATTTTCATAATATTAGATTTTATTAAACCCTTTCCACTCTCACTCATATCCCAGCATAGGATTCTGACACTAAACTTGCCATCGTTTTTATTCAAATGGGTTCCTCAGAGAAGAGAGGGACACACTAGTTTATAAGGCTAATCAAGATAAACTGCTTTTAATAAAATACTTTAAACATATAATTGAACCATCACAGTGAATGGACAGAAAATTTTAAAGCCCCAATTGTTCAGTAACTAACTTAAAACAGAAACCACTCTTTTTTTTG
Organism: Antrozous pallidus; assembly: GCA_027563665.1. Taxonomy (NCBI): domain Eukaryota; kingdom Metazoa; phylum Chordata; class Mammalia; order Chiroptera; family Vespertilionidae; genus Antrozous; species Antrozous pallidus. The sequence goes on along the minus strand of CM050511.1, from coordinate 118,175,855 downwards.
TTATTACTTCCCTGTATTTCCCCCAAAATGGGCTGCGGCTGGCATCTAAACAGTGTCTCTGCACGGTGCACTGAAACGCCCTGAATGCGCAAACTGTGTTTTTACGAGTGCCTAGGGACCCTGAATTTTAGTGGTCTATTAAATGCCAGCAATTTCATGCTGCCTTGCATAAAACAGCATTCACATATTAGAGCACAGAAGTTCCATAGCTACATTATACTTCTGGTCCAACTTGCTCTCAAACAAAAAACTGAAGCAGAGGCTAATCAAAACAATATTTTTTAAAAATAATCCTTTCCAGTCTTTTCCATGCACTTTATACAGTATCTGTTGATAATAGTATAGCATCTGATTTTTTTTAATGTTTTAGAATTTTATAAGCAACTATTGTTTATCCCTGAAAAATCTGTAAGAGTCCAAAATAGGAGAGTAGAAAAGTGTTCATATATAAACTTTATTCTCACACCATGGACAATGTCTTCATGGTGGATGCTGACTAAAATTAATCTCCCCAAGATAAACTGATTACACATATTTTCATGTAGAAGCAGCTCCAAAACTTATTTTACACATTTCTGCCTATGTCTCTTATGATAAAACATGCACAGTTTTCTATGTTAAACTTTTAGTCTCTTACCTGGCAATGTTATCCTTCTCAAAAAGAAATCCAGTCCTACAGTTTGTTTGTACTGTTTCCCGAACGTTTCTTGAGCAAAACACGTAGCTAAGGAGGTCTAAAAAATTAATGCACATAGTGTCAAAATGTATGTCTTTGTTTTAGGAATTTAACATCACATCACTACTGGATCTTATTAAGTAATATTAATATTCATACTCCTATTAATCCAAGAACTTTAAGCCGTTCTAATCGGTTTCAAGAGGAAGGGGAACTTCACACTCCACCAGGTAAACTGCACTTGCCAACAGCTATGAGTGGAGACTACAAACTGCCAGATCTCTTTACATCCAAATTATCAAGCTCCTTTTCCTAGCTGGAAATTAGAATTTGAAATGTCTCAACAGAGAAAACTAAAGCAACATGATAAAAGATCTGAATCTTATATGTCCATATATATCAGCTCAATTCAAATGGCAGAGAACCCTGGAGTTTCATTTGTGACGTTAAATATTTTAACTAGTTGGTACCCTCGGCCAATAATAAAAAATGGTTAAGGAGTGAAAACACTGTTTATATCATTTCTTTTCTTCTCCCCCTTCCCACAAGAAAACTATCATTAAATATCTAATTTGTCTCTACATTAAAGCTGTTAAATAAAAATAATTCTATAGAATAACTCTGATAATATATAGCCCCTAAATTAAAAAAAAGTTGATACTTTTAAATTAATATTAAGCAGGCAAAAATAACTATTTTCCACCCATGAACCTTAAAAGTCATAAGAATATTATAACCAGAACAAATATATTCAGTATCTACATTATTTTAAAAGTTGTATTCAAAATTCTAAGGCTTTACCATTTCTTACCAAAGCAAAAGAATAATCATTTTGGTAGTAAATGAAACAAGTCAACTTACAAGCTTCTTAAATATCTTAAATGCACTATTTATTTGTAAACTTTCCCAAATAGAAGAGAAAGACAGCTTCATGAAGATTTTATGCACTTCAAGCCTTCCAAAGTTAAGGATAAATAGAACTTTAGTTTTAAGAGTTAAAATTAGATGTCAACTTCTAAATATTTAAAATTAAGATAAAATTTCCTAGATAGCACATTATAATTATATGAGAAGAGCAGTGCAAAAGAAATCCTAATCTATTTCAATTCCTTTAAACAAAACAACCTAAGATTCCTTTTGACACAAGAAACATATTTTTCACAGAAATGGCAACCTGCATGCCTAACTCCAATTCTTTTATAACAGTAAAATACTCAGCATTCGTAATCAATTTCAAAGACACTTTGTCAAATATTTACTAAGCACTATGAGAAAGATGTTCTGCTAGCCAGTGGTAGGCAAACTGAGGCTCGAGAGCCACAGGCAGCTCTTTGGGCCCTGGAGTGTGGCTCTTCCACAAAATACCACGGCCTGGGCGAGTCTATTCTGAAGAAGTGGCGTTAGAAGAAGTTTAAGTTTAAAAAATGTGGCTCTCAAAAGAAATTTCAATCATTGTACCGTTGATATTTGGTTCTGTTGACTGATGAGTTTGCCGACCACTATCTAGACAATGAGAAATAAACTCACTATACCAAAATGACATTTTATTTGGCTTCCCTGAAGCATATAACAATACCATAAAAACTGAGAAATCAGAATTAAAAAGATAAAGTACTCCTTTTTAACCTCCTTTTTTACTTAAGACTTATTTATGCCATTGAACTTGTTTAAATCAGAACACAAATCATCTGTGAAGAACCTCAAGAGTTCTAGAGAAAACTATCATCACTACTGCTATAGATATTTCGAAATGTTTAATACAGGGATGGCTGAAATAGCATTTTAAGTCAAAGAGAAATTCAGAGCAGAGATAACATCAGCATAATGTCTTTTAAGGTAATTTTTTCACTTTAAGATTCTCAAAGTTCAGTATTTTCAGACTAATGAATCAGAACAATTCTAAGGTTCTTTTCTTAGAAACTTCTACCCTCACACTTTTGAGGCAAAGTTAGGGTTTCAAGTGAAATTAAGTATAATCTATCAAACTCCATTCAAAATATCAGAATGGATTCTTATTTCATCTCCCGACACCTTATTATAATTACTATAAAATTAAACAAGATCAACCAAATCAATGGGAGGCACTTCCTCTTTAATGATGTAGTCTTTGTACTATTTTTCAGATTCAATAATTTCTCACACATCATTGTATAAATATCAGTCTTAAACAATTATAAAGTGACCAGCCATCTACCATAGCTGAACTAGTTCAGCTCATTCTGTGGGGTTTTTGTTTGTTTTATGGTTTGGTGAACATTTTGCCAACGATTTTTAACCACACTACACTTACGAATACTGAAAAGACATCATAAAGAAAGTTCTGCCTTTTAAAAAAAATCTTTAAAAATATGCAATGAAATCAAAAATATGAATCAAAACGGGAAAGGGGTGGAAACATGTGTTACTAGGGGGAGGAGCTAAATTAATTCCTCTTGGAGAGACTGTTGGTGGTGTTCTCAAACTATTCCTTCTCTCAGTGTCTATCAAAAGGCCCTGAGTTGGAACTAGCACAGAAACTCAGGCTAGAAAAAAATGGCCAGGAGTTAAAGCAGGATACAAATTAGAATGAAGGAAAGGCTGAGTTCATAAAAGAAAAGGAAGCAGAAGGGCAATGTTGGTAGCTGCCAAGAAATTGAGAACTGAATAGGGCATGGAGAAAAAAAACTTGATACATGAATAATGATAAAAGGTTAGGTTTCTGATGCTTGTATCTGAAAACCCTGGAGCGAAAAACTCTTACGGTTTAGAAATAGATGATTCAAGATGTTGAAAATGCAGTCGAAACACCATAATGAATACATCACTGTTATCCTTTGAAGTAGAACGATAGTCCTTCAACAATACAGAAGGGAGAAAATATGCTTTGTCCTACACGGAATTTTAGACAAGAGATGAAAAACCATAATTATTCACACTAAGTTAACAAGAAGTGTATGACAGGCTAAATGAAAAACCTAAATACAGAAATATGAACAAATGTCAACTGAGTAATACACCTATGATAATAAATACTGGAAGAAATAAATAAAAGTTTAAAGAATTATGATAGAATGTAGAATAACGGGCAACTTTTGTTGTGTATTAGTGATATAGACTGTCATTACAATTTTAAACAGAAAATAAATGATTTGACTGTAAAAAAATATATAAGAAATGAAAAGTTACAAGGCTTTCAAAAGAACACAAAGAATGAGAAAACTACAATGTAACCTAGATTTGTAACAACGGTGTTAGAAACAATGCTAATTGGTTTCAACTCATGCATCCAAAAAGTTGTTTGAAGTGTACAAAAATTCCTATGATACTTTATAACGAAAAGTGATCCCAAGTTCTCTTCCCCCCCAAAATGCTTCAGGGTTAGCGGAGCATATTTAGTTGTTTGTCTTCAGCAATAAAAATCAGTAACAAAATACAGAAGACAAGAAAGAAATGAACAGAATTCTCCAAATTCTGCACATGAATGACACGTTTCCCAAGGGCCCCTGGGAGCCCAAATCTCAGAACCAAAGACGCGGAAACCAGGGTCCGAACGAAAGAGATATCATTTATGCCAGGAGCACGCAACTATGAGGACGAAAATGGGCAACTGGTGCCAATAACCTGAAGGCTCGGGCGGGGGGAAAAGGGAGCGGGGGGGGGGGGGGGGGGGGGAGACCAACTTGAGCCCCTTGGGCGGAATCGACAGGTGTGATGGCACCCTGCAGAAATCCTCCGTTTCACTGGGGAACGGGGACAGGCGAGCGGGGCACAGACCACTCTGAGATCCCACAGGCCGAGCTCTGCAAAGAGCAAATCCCCAGCGATGCCTGTTGCATTTCAGCAGCTCGGCAGCGATGGCAGCAATGGCGAAAAACCTCGGCCTTGTGCCGGCAGTCAGCAGCTGTGCGCCGGCCGCTGCAGGCGCCCAGGACCAGACCGGAGAGGGCGGGACCCGCATTGCCTCCCTGCGTCTGCCGTCCAGACACCATTGCTGACATGCGCACATAAGGAGCTGTTTGACACTGAAACTGGGACTCAGAGCTGTTGGACACTGAAACTGAGACTCAAACATTTTTTGTTCTTATATGTTTATTTCTAGCCTGCAGATGCAAGATTTTTTAAAGAAAAGAAACGGGGGAGGGGGGATTAGATACAGAGGCAAAGAAGCCTGTCTAACGGACTGTCTAACTACAGGGGGAAGGCAGGGGGGCAGGGGCTGTAAGAGGTCAACCGAAGGACTTGTGTGCATGCATATAAGCATCACCAATGGATGCAAGACACTGGGGGGGGGGCAGGTGAGGGCATGTGCTGGGGGGTAGGGGAGGTGGGGGAGGTCAATGGGGGGGAAAAGGAGACATATGTACTACTATTTGTAATACTTTAAACAATAAATATATATAGAGAGAGAGAGAGAAGAAAAACAAAAACAAAAAACCCCGGCCTGGCCTCGGACTGACGTCTGACGTCTGTCTGGGGACCTGCTGCGGAATTCCCACGCACTCGCTCCCATTCATTCAAGCAACCCTCCCGTGGAAGCCTGACTTCCAGGACCCCCACCCCCCAACACGATACCTGCTCTACCCTCAGCATCCAGCCCCTAATTAGGAGCTCAACAGGCATTTGCGGCGTGAATGCACGAGCTGACAGGTGCCGCCCTGCAAACAGAGGGGCGGGCATGGAGCTGACACAGCAAGTGACGTTTACTGACAGCACGCTGCGTTCTGGGGGCTCCTGGGGGCTTGTCACGTGGAATGTGCATTGCACACTTCATTCAGACTTGGAGGCGACCCCTGTGCATACCCCCCCCAAAAAAAAATTGCCCACGACCAGGTGAGCAATTTGTCCCCCAAGGACCTGACCAGCAAGTGATTCTGGGGGGTCCTACTCCAGAGCCACGCTCGTGGGAGCCCCCGGGGACGTGGCGGCACCGGATACGGAAGGGGGGGGGAGGACAGCGAGGTGTGACCTGAACTAAGGAAAGAGATGAGCCGCTCGGGCAGATCCCCGCCCATCATCAGACAGAGGCTGCCCAGCTTCCCGGGAGGCGATGCCGGCGGAGTCTCGGAGGAAGAGTGGGCGCGGCGTGGGGGGCTGAGAAGTGACCTTTTTTAAAATAGATATCAACTCGGGGAGGAGGGGGAAGCTCTCGCCAGCCAGGACCCCAGGCCACGACCTGGCGGGTCCGGGCCCGAAGCTCCCCAGGGCGGCGGGGAGGAGCCGGGGTTCCAGGGCCGCGCCAGGGGCCTACAGGCTAGGACGGCGAGCCCGCCCAGGACTGACCTTCCCGCAGGTGCCGTCCCCCAGCACGACGATTTTCAGTTCCCGTTCCTGGCTCTCCTCCTCAGAGTCCGACATGCTGTCCCGGGAACCGGGTCTGCCCTCCCCCCTCGCCTCCCCCCGCCCCGAGGTCGAGGAAGGAAGGGCAGGAGGGGGGTCCGGGGCCAGAGAAAGGAGGAAGGGCGGCTGTGGGAGCAGAGCCCCCCGCCCGGGTGCCTGAGCCACTGCCACCACCGGAGAAATCCGCGCCAATCACTCGCTGGACGCCATCTTCCCGCCCGGCCGCGCCCCCCCACCCCTCCGTCGGCGTGGCCACGCCCCCTTCGCGCGACGTCGGACACGCCTCCCCAGCGTCGGCTCCAACCTGCGCCTTCCGAGCCCCCGGCCGGGCTGGCCCATTAGCGGGCCTGGGAGGGGGGAGATGTTCGAGGAAAGCAGGCCGGACGCGGCGCTACCCACGCAGGGACAATGGGCGGGTGGAGGGGGAGTGTATCTCTCAAAGGAGACGGGAAAATGGAAGCCGAGTAGCTTGCAGATGCTCTATCAAATTCTTTTGTATCCATCACCCCCGGAGAAGAGCCCTGAGACGAATGGTTTGGCTAGAGGGCGGGGCCTGGGCTGCGCGCCGTGGTTGCCATGGAAGCCAGGCGGAGGGGCGGAGCCTGTCTCCGGGCGTCCAGGACACGAGTTGTTTGAGGGAGCGCGCAGGGGCGAAGGAGGCCCTGTAGCGGAAACAACAGAATCGGATGGTTCATTGGTCAGTCCCAAACCCGAAAGCAGCAGTTATCAAAACATGGGCCGGGGAACCCTGGGCGGAGAAGGGGCAGATAAGAATCAAGACTATTTTCGAAGTAATACATTTTTTTTGCCTTTTTCGTATTCATTCTCTCGCAGGTATACAGTTTCCAGAGCATCTATGAGGTGCATGACATCACTGTGGCAGCTAAGGGAACCTGTGCTTATTATTCTGTTTCAAACATTTCTTAGCATTAATATCAAGGCAGCAGTGACAGCGAAACGTAAATAGACAAACGCTCTTTGGGATTCACAGTAATCCTTACGAGTGTCAAAATTTGGGGAACTGCTCTCCAATAGGGTTGGTAAAAGACATCAGGAAATTTTTTTATAAAATGAGATTAAATCCACAATAATAATTCCAGCCTATGTTGGTCTCATTGTTAATTAAATTATTTGACATGTTCACTCTCCCTGGGAACCCCAAAAAGAATAGGTAGGATTATCCCATTTTACAGAGGAAACTTAAGTCATAAGTTGAGCTCAGAAGCAATGTCCTCCATAGAATGAGATTCGAATGGGAGAGCCGTACAGTGTAAGAAGTGCCCGGCCTGGAGGCTGCTCTGGAATTCTGATCCCAGACCTGCACTTAACTTGAGCCATAGTTTCCTTATTTATAAAAGAGAGGCATGGCTGAAGCCGGTTTGGCTCAGTGGATAGAGTGCTGGCCTGCGGACTCAAGGGTCCCAGGTGCGATTCCGGTCAAGGGCCCGTACCGGTATTTCTGACTCTATATCCCTCTCTAAAAAAATCAATAAAATATTTTTAAAAATAGAGGCATCATCCTACCTCCTTCACAGAGTTGTGAATTAAATGTAATAATCAGTGTAAAGTCAAGCAAGTGTAATGCCTGGCATATAGTAAGCACTCATCAGTAACCAATGTGATTACCACCCTCATCATCAATCCCGTGATAAAATGCCTCTGCTGTCTAGGTTACCACTTCCTCTCTAGATAAGGCTGGTCCATAACAGCTACCTAGTTAATATTTCCAGTCTTCCTCTACTCTTCTACATCACTAGGTGTGTTCATGAGAATTAGAAGAAAAAATGCATGTGAAAGGGCTTTGAAAAATGCTTGGTGAACGTTAGTTTTGGGAATCTGTATCTAATAAGGACAGATTTAACCTCTTTTTGTCCATAAGGGGAGTTAATGTGATAGAAACTTGCTTTTCCACTCTTCCTTAATGAAAATGGTTGTGTGGCCTAGTACTGACCAATAAGCTGGAAGAGTTGGGGCTCGCTACAGTGTTTGGACAAGTTCAAGCCTTGGACTGGTGAGAGGGCACAGTCCTCTCGTGGCCATGTGCAAGACCCAGCTTGGAGGACAGAGCCCTCCCAGCACAATTAGAGCCAACAGCTAGAGTTGTAAGTTTGAATCTATGGTCCACACACGTGGCCCCACATGCCTAAGTGATATAGGCTACAAAGTTTGATCAGGTGCATGTAACTGAGTAGGATCAAAACCCACCAGAATGTTGTAAACATCTTAACCACACCCTTACTTTGCCTCCTCGAATCTGGCTATAAAATAAAGACATGGCTTGTAGTCTGTGACAGGGTGTCCCCATCAGGGAAGCAGTGTCCCACCTAGACCCAGTTTTCATTCTCTTGTCTCTTTTCTAAGCCTTTCAGCCTCCCTCACTCAGGTTCACCCTTGACCGTGCCAGCACGGCACAGAAGAGGGTGTCCTTTGGGAGAAATCTGGGAAAGATTTTCCTCTCTGGTAGGAAAAGGAAGAAGAAAAGGAAAAGGAAAAGGAGATATGCAGAAGAAAAGATCTCCCCCTCCTTTCCTTTGCTGTCATTATTTGAATGAGGACGTAATGTTTGGAACTGCTCAGTCTTAGGCTTCTTCTTATCCTATCCAATAAAAGAGTAATATGCAAATTTGACCATACCTTCACTACACCCACCAGCCACGCCCACCAGCCAATCAGGATTGGGGGCGGGGCTGAGGCGGCATGAGTCGCAGCGTTGGTGCTGGGTGCCCCTGGGGCTCTCGGCAGCAGTGCTGGAATGGGGGGACCCTGGGGCTGGTTGGTCACCACCGGGGCTAAGGCTGGGCTGGGGGAGTGGGGCCAAGGTGTCTGGCAAGTGTGGGGAGGTGGGGGCCCAGGCCAGGTGGTCACCAGGCAGTCACCAGTGGCCTGGGCTAAGGCCAGAGCTGGGGGGTGGGGCCGAGGTGGCCGGGACAAAGCCAGCCATCGGCCCCATTGAGGGGGCAGGTTGGGCTGAGGTATCACCCACCCCCAGTGCACAAATTTCGTGCACCAGGCCCCTAGTGGAGAATAATACTAAGGCACTTAATGATGCATTCCATTACTTGAAGACAAAAAATTCCCAAATGGCAAAACTATTTTGGCCAAAAACTAGATTTAGCTAAAGTCATAAGACTGATTTTCATGTGCAGCTTAATATGAAGGGAAATATAGAGGAAAACTTTGCTTTTTCCACTCATTAATTTCCTAAACAATTGCCTTCATCCCTGTGACATGAAATCAAAAGCCAATTGCATCAAGTTAGTGACCACATTTTACATATCTATGGCAAGATTCCAGGGTGAACATTAGATTTGAAGACCTGGAGCCATATTTGTAAATTAAAAAGAAATAAATATGCCTCTGTGTGAAGTACCTTGCTGGCTGGCATTGAAAGCTTCCGGTATGCTGCTTTACCACGCTAAAGAGAAACAGAGCTGGTCTGCAGAAAACAAAGGTGGCTCTGTGGATCCTCTGTAAAATGCCCAGGCAGGGCCATAAACTAGGGGAATCTTTTCCCATCTTCCTAAACCTAATAACTTAGCAAAATGTTTAGAGGAGAATTCTAGAAACAAGAAATCAGGGTTCTTTATATAAGAAGGAGTGAAAGTAATTACACAAGATAAACTCGACTGCAATCTGTCAAACCAACTTGCCACCTAATTTTAAAATACCTTTTCTGGGGCTGCAAGAGATCAACTGAAGGACTTGTATGCATGCATGAAAGCATTACCAATGGATACAAGACAATGGGGGAGAAGGCAGGTGAGGACATGTGCTGGGAGGTAGGGGAAGCCAGGGGAAGGTCAATGGGGGGAAAAAAGGAAACATATGTACTACTATTTTTAATACTTTAAACAATAAAAAATAAATTTAAAAAAATATCTTTTCTGGCATCCGTAACATGTGAAAATCCAATTTTTGTTGGAATACCTCCAGATTCGAGGAGTTTATTCCCTTGTGAAGCAACTTGGAAGATGGCCTGGTTATTAGAATATTCTTTCGGAGATGAGCTGAAGTCTCCCACTGTAAATTTCAACTAATAGTATTGGCTGTGTCTTCTGGAGTAAAACAGAATCTCCTCATTCTAAAAGAAGGTTTCCAAAATGATTCATTGTATTAATGATTGATTTGACAAATATTAAGCGAATGCCTACTGTGTGCCAAGAATTCTTGTACAATTCTAATTCTTCTAAATAATGAGGACACAAAAGTAGCAAAGCGTACAAAGCTCTGCTCCCATGGAATTTGCAATCTGGTAGAGAGGTGTAGTAGACTAAATAATGATTGCCCAAAGATATCAGGTCCCAATTCCTAGAACCTGTGAATGTTAATTTATTTGGAAAAAGCACCCTTCACGTGTGATTAAATTCAGGTTCATGAGATAGAGAGGTTATCCTGAATTATCAGCGTAGGCCCTAAATGCAATCATATGCATCCTTAGAGAGAGGAGGAGATTTGACCCCATGTGACCACAAAGGCAGAGATTGGAGTGATGCAGCCACGAGCCAAAGAATGCTGGCAGCCACTAGAAACTGGAAAAGGCAAAGAAGGGATTTGTCCCCTGGAGCCTCCAGCCCTGTCAGCATCTGAACTTCAGTCTCATGGACACTGATTTAAAGCTTCTGCCTTCCAAAACTGTGAAAGAATAAATGTATGTTCTCTTAAGCCACCAAGCTTATGGTGATTTGTTACAGTGGCCAAAGGAAACTAATACAAGAAGAAACAGAAATTTTATAAATCAAACATACAGATTTCAGATCAAAAGTAAAAAAAACTGATGCTAGATGGGAAAAACCCTAAAAATACCTAAACATTTTTGTTCAAACATTAAATAAATGGAGAGATATTTCATGTCCACACGTAGAAATATAGTATTGTAAAATGTATCAGTTCTACCAAGAAATCTATGAAGTCAATGAAATTCTAATAAAATTTTTCATGAAATTTGAAATAATGGATACAGAAGGCAAGGATCCAAGAATAGTGAAGATATTCCAGAAAAAGAAGGGCAAAGAACTTGCTGTACCAGATATCAAGACTTTGCATAAAGTTATAATAATTAAAATATAGTGTATTTATTGTTTCAGGAATAGATGCAAATGGACTATTATAACTAAATAGAGAGCCTTGAAATGGTCTCCCATATACATGGAACCTTGGTGTACAACAGAGCGCATATGAGAGTAAATAAAAGGGGGAAAGAAGCATAGCTGGGAACCACATAGAAAAAAAGAAATGAAATTGGAATTCTACATTTCATCACATACATATGTATACACACTCATACATACATACACAAATGCAAGAAAATTTTCTAGTGGAATTACAGCTCTTTTATTTTAATTACAAATCTAAATGTAAAAAACAAAATTTTAATTATTTGTGAGGACTATTTTTCTTATCTTGGGATACAAAGATTTTTTTATCAAAGTACAAAGAATTAATCATAAAGGATGATATTAAAAATTTCACTAGCCCTAGCCTGTTTAGCTCAATGGCTAGAGTGTAGGCCTGCAGACTGAAGAGTCCTAGGTTCGATTCCAGTCAAGGGCACATGCCTGGATTGTGGACTTGATCTCCAATAGGGTGTGTGCAACAGGCAGCCGATCAGTGATTCTCTCTCATCATTGATGTTTCAATCTCTTTCTCCCTCTCCTTCCTCTCTGAAATCAATAAAAATATATATGTAAAAATAGCATTAAAGTTAAAAGCTACTAAACCAAAAGATACCAGACACAGAGAAAGAAGGTTGGGGATTATTATAAAATCTATGATTCAAACCACCCAGTATTTTGTTATGACGGCCCAAACTAAGTAAAACAGATTTTGGGCACAATTCAGTTCATAGCAATATCTAAAGGAAAATAAGTGTGTACTTGCCTAATTTTTTAAGTATTGAAAAAGAGCTTAGAATTTCCATATTTTCTAAAGTATTATTAAATGACTAATTAAAACTGTGGAACAGGCACTGGGGTAGATACATGGATTCCTTCAAAAGAATTTTTAATTGACTTGAGAGAGAGAGGGACATCAACTTGTTGTTTTACTTGTTTATGCATTCATTGATTGATTCTTGTATGTGCCCTGACTGGGGATTAAGCCCACAACTTTGGCACACTGGGACCACACTCCAACCCACTGAACTACCTAGCCAGAGCCAGGTGAAGGTTTCTTAAAGAAGACACAAAAGAAACCAACCTTTAAGGCTAAAGTTGATTAAGTGAGTTACAATAAAATTTGAAAGTTGTTCTTATCAAAAGATATCTTTAAGAAAATAACATCCTCACAGTGAAAGAAGTTACTTTCAATACATATAACACAAGGGACTTGTATTTAGAATTGGAAAATATACCTATGTAAATAAAAAACAAACACAACCTAATAGAATATTGGACATGAGGCTTGAATGGACATTTCACAAAATAGCCAATAACATTAAAAAGTTCTTAATCCATTAGTAATTCCATTAGTAACTAGGTTAACGCAAAGGAAAACTATAATGAGATACCACTACATCCCCATTGGAGTGGCTAAAACTACAAAGACCGACATTGCCAAGTATTGAAGATGTGGAGCCTGTAAACTTCCCATGCACTGCTGGTCGGAGTATACATTTCCGTAACCATCTCAGCAACCTGTTTAGCATCATCTACTGGAGCTGGATCAATGCTCTATAGTCCAGTAATTTTATTTCTTAGTATCTGTCCAACCAAGATACAATCAAAGACATGCACAAGAATGTTCCCAGAAGCATTATTCATAACTGTTCAAGACTGAGGTCAATCTAGCCGAAACCACTTTGGCACAGTGGATAGAGCATCAGCCTGTGGACTGAAAGGCCCCAGGTTTGATTCTGGTCAAGGACATGTACTTTGGTTGTGGGCACATCCCCAGGAGGAGGTATGCAAGAGGCAGCTGATCAATGTTTCTCTCTCATCGATGTTTCTGACTTTCTATCCCTCTCCCTTCCGCTCTGTAAAAAATAAATAAAATATTTTTAAAAAGAAAAAAAAAGAAGAGCAGGGCACAAGAAAAGTTTTCAGAGTACAGGTATTGTGTTATGTTATTACTTGGGTGGTGGTCACATGGTATGTCTACTTTCCTAAGGTATAGTTTTGAGATTAGTGCAATTTTCTGTATGTTATTCCTAAAGTAAAATTATATATATATACATGGTTGATAGAAAATGCATAATAAAACTAAATCTAGAAGAATATAAGCCACATTATTAATACCAATGAGATTATAGAGAACTATCGCTTTCCATGTTATATATTCCTATATTGTATAAAGTTTTTACACAATATACAGAATGAATGTGTGTTTTAATCAGAAAGTAAAACATGAAAAGTACATCAATAACAACAAAAGACTAAATGGCTACCTAAAGTTATTTTTAGAGTGGGCAGATGAGAACGTGATGGTGGGCTAAGTAAACTCCACAAATGGAGAAAACCTGTTGGTTTCACAACAGTGTAGATATCTTTCTTTGAAAAGGGGGTAGAGGGAAGCAACTTACATGTAACAGAACCCCAGGCTGCTGTGTGAGCTGCAATTTCCCGGCTGCCCACAGTTCCGCCTCATTGCTTGGGGATGTGTTTCATTGATTCCTAAAGCAAAGCTCCAGACAAAACCAAAAATTTGTAAAGCAGGAGAGCTCACAAATCACCTCGACATCTGTGAAAACCAGACCGATCACAACGTACCAATGAGTCTGGCATGGTTAAATAAGGTAATAAGAAATGTTTTGGGGGGGAAATGGAAGTAATGGTACAAGTGCAAAATATTATTTGAAACTTAATAATGGTACTTTGGGGATGTGAATTTCCCTGGCCATTAAGAACCAGCAATAGAGAACCTAGTGGTTTTTTTTTTTTTTCAAATATGGATTTCCAGATTCCATGGATTGGCAGTGGCATAAATGTTCTCCAAGACATATTGTCCTTTACTGTGATCCCTCTGAAGCCTTATTTTACACAACTCTCCTCTCTAGCGTAACTGCTTTGTGTGTGGTGGGCCTTAGCTTTGTCACTTGAGTTTCCAGTTCATCCATGGTGTTAAAATTATATTCAAGACATTCAGACAGGTGAGATGTTATACTGAAGTGTGAACTATGGGATAGCATTCCCCAGGCACAAGTTCTTTGGGACACTAGTACCATGAATTGCTGTTCAAATAAAGCTTGGAAACAGGTATAGCTCCTCTGCTTTTGGAAAGTGACCATGCACTTGAGCAGTAAACAATCTCTTTGAATGTTTTTTAACCCCAAATTTCCCAAACTGCTTTAACCAAAGTAATACTGATCTCCTATAGAGCTAATGTTGCATGAAACATTATTTTAGAAACCCTACTTCCAAACTAAAGTGTTCCAGGAACAAAAGAAATCCCAAAAGTAGTTAAGGAACAGGTTTCCAGTGCTTATTATAAAAAGGTTCATATGCAAAAGGTCTCAATTTCTCCCTTCATAAATGGTGAGTTCAGGTTTATAATCCACAAGTGTTTTGATTCGGAATGTATTTGAAGCTTTCTCAGAGTCTTTGTCATCATTACTAAAATACGTTATTATCATAAAACATAAAGAGCTGCTCAAGCATAGTTTTATTTGAAGCAGTGGCCTAGTTCAAGTAAATGTAAATTTCATTTGTAGTCATGTTTATGACCTTCGATGAGTAATTTAAATTCTGAGTTTTAGTTTCTTCATCTACAAAATAGAGATTATAGTAATATTAGTAGCCCTGCGCACAAGTCCGTGTGCCAGTAGCTTGCCAGTAGCTTGCTGCTGCCCTCCAGTAGTTCTCCACCTGCGGCCATGCCCTCCTGTAGTTCCCCTCACCCCCTCTCGGGCCCGTTCCCCCACCCCCCATAGCTTACTGCTTTGCCTCCTCCTGTCGCTCTCTGCTGCCCACTTGTAGCTTCCTGCCCCACCCTCCTGCTGATTCGTGATCCAACCGTTATGTGGTCGGTCATTATGCTTCAGGATGTAATGACCATTTGCATGTTACATCTTTATTATATAGGACTAGAGGCCCAGTGCACAAAATTTGTGCACTCAGAGGCCGGGGCTCGAGGGGTGATCCCTCGGCCTGGCCTGCACCCTCTTGCAGTCCAGGAGCCCTCGGGGGATGTCCTACTGCCACAGAGGCAGGAGAGGCTCCCACCCACTGCTGCACGGCTCCTGGCTGAGCAGCGCTCCCCCTTGGGAGTGCACTGACTACCAGGGGGCAGCTTCTGCATTGAGCATCTGCCCCATGGTGGTCAGTGTGTGTCATAGCGACTGGTCATTTTGCTATTCAGTTGATTTGCATATTAGCCTTTTATTATATAGGATTATACAGGATAATCTCCACAGGGTTGTTATAGTTCTTATCAATAATACATACACAGTGTTTGGTACAACACCAAATGTATGTTAAAGCCTATTATCAAAGTGCCTCGTTTTGATATCAAGTAAGCACATTAAAATATAAATATTCCAATGGATTTTGCCTAGAAAGTAGTCACCATGGCAAGCTGTACAGTTAAGCCAGTGATACTAGTATTTTTAAAGTATCTTTTCTGGAAGGTAAGTGAAGGGAGAGTAAGCTTTCTGACTAAACAAATAAAATTGAGTGTGATATGTGAGAAATACTTTGCTCAAAAAAAATACTGATTTCAATAAAACATTTGATGTAAGCCCTGCATATACAAACCTGATTCATATTACAGGCTGTGTGATGGTTAATTTTCAAAAACTGAAGTTTCCTGGAGAAGAAGAAATTATACCTTGAGACGGCAATATAGAAACCTATCTGAGTTTTCAGCCAGCTGGTCTACCCTTCAAATTTCAGAGGCACTGGTCTCCCACAACCACTGGAGCCGATTCAATAAAACCAGTCTCACTCTGTCTCTCTCCCTCTCTCTATACACATAGACACACACATACATATACACATGTACCTACACATATGCACACACACAAGCTAGTATTTCTTTTCCTCTGGAAAACCCTTATATATATTGTGAGAGATAAGAAGATGAATTGTGACTCTGTTGGACCTATATTTATGTTATCTTTGCAAATAAAAAGAATTTACCAATTTCTCTCTCTCTCTCTTTTTTTTTTTTTTGAACGAGATACTTTGAGTAACTTGGATATACATTATCTAATTTCATCATAATGATCCAACAATTTAAAAAGTAGTAGATGTTAAGTTACTATCAATTATAATTTATGTATTGCTTTACAGAACAGAACACCCTTTAAAAAAGGGAGGTAAAAGTATTTAAGAAACAAACCAGAGTATGGGGACATTTATAGTACTTTCAACAAGAAAGACAAATGTTTCAAAAAACAGGAAGTAAAGAAAATGTGAAAATGAAAAAAATAAGTAGAAAAAAGAAAACACTCTGAAAATCCATTAACATTGACTCAAAAAAAATTTTTGAGTTATCTTGGCTTAAGCCTAGGTAGTTTTTTCCCAAAGAAAGTTTGATTTTGATACAGTGAAATGAAGCACACCTTTCCCTGATGACTCAGTCCTCCACTATCCTGTAGCATATACATGAAAATTACTTAAGGATGGATACCCGGGAAAGTGTGGAGTACAATGAGAGTCATAAAACATGGGTTTGATTTCAGCTCTAATTATTACTTGGAGGCCTTAAGTAACTCTCTTAGCCTCAGTTTCATTACCTAGAAAGTGGAAATAAGAGTAAGCTACTCACTCACAAGAGAACCATGAAGATCAAATTAAATACCATTATTTTAAAGAATTCTGTAAACTACACAAGAATGTGCAAGTACTTGTTTTTGCTAATTTGATCTTCCTAGATATTGCCTTTTCTTTTGTCCTACAGTTTGCTTATTATAGCAAAGACAGACTTGAAAAAATACTAAATTTCTGATATTAGCAGTTTCGTAAACTACATAAAGTTCTCCCAACATAAAACTAAAGACTTTCAAAAACTAGTACTCTGATTTTCTTTAGAGATGAAAATTAAAACACCAGTCGGCATGGCTCAGGAAGTTATAGTTCGATTCCTGTGGGGCACATGCAGGAGACAGCCAATCAATGATTCTCTCTCATCATCGATGTTGCTCTCTCTCGTTTCCTCTCTTCTCCTGTCTGAAACAAATAAAAATATTTTTTTAAAAAAATAAATGAAAATTGCAATCATTGACATTAAAATCTCTGTGCATGGATTAAATAGTACATTTGAAAAAGTTCAGTAACTGCAAGACAGGTCAAATGAAATTACCCAGAACCCAACACAAATACGGATTGTCAAAAAAAAACAAAACATGTATGTACACTAACAGCTGATAGATGAATTTTTAAAGTGAAATGTATTTTAATAAACACTCCTTTTATGATTATTCAAAGTGTGCATACACATTTTGGGGGACACCTTATATATCAGGAGATTTTTTTTAATGAAAGGAATTAAGAAACATGGATAATAAGATGAGAAAGTGTAGCATACAACTAGAGTTGGAGGAAGAGAGGCAAGATAAGTTGCAGAAGAAGCAGTATCCTGTGAGATAAATCTGAATGATTTTTTTAAACTAATGAAAGGAATGAAAAGACAGAAAGCACAGTTTTCTAAGTAAATTAATAGAAACTGACGCCTCGATTCATTGTGGGAGCACTTCATAACCTGCCAATGACCAAAAAACTATGTTCTTTATATCATATATTGTATATGCTAATCACAGACTGAAATTGGTGTCTTTTCTTATAATCAGGAAAGTGCAAAATAATCACCTGCCATAGGATACATTTCATTGTTATTTGTAAAGCATTTGGAGTTGTGTGTGTGTGTGTGTGTGTGTGTGTGTGTGTGTGTTTTGTTTTTCTCCTTCTTCCTTTCTCTCTCTGTATCAGGCCAATTCATTACGTGCTAGAATTCATACCACGAAACATGCTGCCAACTATTTATGTTCTCTCCTTACTTAGGTAAAGTAAATCCCATACTTTCTTAGTGGGGTTAAGGTCAAGACTCGGAGGGAGCCACTCCTTTCTAATTAGTTCCCCAGACTCCTCTCTTTTTCCCCCTTTAAATGGCCACCACAGTCTAGGAAAATGTGTGTAGTCACAATCCTCCTGATAAATGAATCCTTGATCAAGCAGCTGGTTTCCAGAAGGGACTCCTTGCTGTGCTGCAATTAGGTTGAAGCTGAACTCCAGTAGTTCAGGTCACAGCTGAGCACCGAAGGCGAAAATACCTGTCTCTGAGCTCCTCCAGATGATGTGCTCACCTGAGAGATGCCTGCGACCGCCCTCCACAGCCCTCACCCTTAATATTAACATTCTTGTTAGTCAATGAGAAAATATACTTCCTGGTGTGAATGCATGTGAAGTTGACTCCCCATGGGGTGAAGGATGCCTGCTCTCAGAGAGTAACGGCAATGTAATACCCATCCTGGAAATCTTGAAAGTCATTCTCTACTTAGATAATTCACTTAATTTCTGAGCTACTGAGGAGGCATCTGTTGACAGTTAGTGGCACCGCATCTGTTGACAGTTAGTGGCACCATATCTGTTTCAGACTTTGCAGGTAAAACCATTCTAAAAGGAAATATTTATAAAATACAAAGTTATAGCTCAAATAAAAATAATATATGGGAAACTAGAAAAGCCTACATCTTAAATACTATAAACAATTGCACTTTAACACACAGACTCACAAATGCACACAATTGGTACCAGAGCACATGCGGAACATAAAGTCTTCAGACTCTTCTGTAATTATTTTAGGTATATCCCCCCCCCGCCCTGGTTCTTCTAGGACAGTAACAAACGTGTCTGTGGAAGTGCAGTCCTTCAGCTTTTGGTACTGTCAATAATGTCATGTCAACTCTGAAGTTGATTTGTGTTTTTGCCAAAAGATCATGTTAACTTTCCTACTATGAGTGCTAATAAGAAACAAACTATTAGGACTCCCAACTTTATCTTAATTTCAGGAAAAAGATTTCCATATACACAGAAAACAGTGTCCAAAATAGGAGAGATAATACAGATTATGTTCAGGGTAACAAAATGATTTAGCACCATTAGACCTACTCAAAGACAATGTTAAAGAATACAATTTAGGCAGGAAAGATGATTCCATATGTACTGACACATAAGACAAGCAAATAAAGTGATAAACATGTGGGTAAACAAAAATATATAAGAATATATAAGACTAGTGACCCGGTGCATGAAATTCATGCACAGAGGCGGGTTCCCTCAGCCCAGCCTGCACCCATTCCGATCAGGGACGCCTTCGGGGATGTGTGACCTTAACCACCTCTGCCTACCTGCCTGATCACCCTTAAGTGCTCCCCTGCTGGCCTGATTGCTCCTAACTCCCTCTGCCTTGCCCCACACCTGGGACCCAGGCTTCCCTCCCTCTGGCCAGCTATAGGCACCCAGGACCTGGGCCAACTTCACTCAGGCCGGCTGCAGCCACAGGCAGCCACAGACACCCAGGACCACAGGGCATGCTGCCTAACCCCAGGGCCGAAAGGGGCCCCAGCCCCTCTATGTGCCCGCCTGGCCGAGCCCCACTACTCTGACTGCCGTGGCTTAAAGAACTTTGCCATATATGTTCTCCCCAGCCTCCTGGGGAGAGGGTGTGAGCTGAGAAACTAGAGATGCTGCAGCCCCGCTGAGGGCACGCCTTCCTCAGCATCTTCAGAAGCCGGAGCACCTGGTCGGAAGGCTCCTGGCCCCCATCCTGGCCTGAGGAGGCAGGGAGCCGAGGAGTGTGTGTGGTGCTTGGGGAAAGGGTGACCTTACTGGACTTGCACACACTGCCACTGACAACTGACAACAGAGACTGAAGGAGCAGAGAAATGCATCCAGAACTGGGGGGTTCCGTGCCAACCCAGCAGGTGGGCGCCTCTCCAACAGCACACGTCGCAGACAACGTGCCCCACAGTCCCAGGTGGGCCTCCCACAGCCGTCCCGCCCCTCTGAGGGGCCCCCATCTGGGGAGTGCACGTAGGCTGTGCCCCTGCAACAGCCACCTCCTCCCAGCCCAAGGCGCCTGCCCAGTCTCGCCCCTCAGCGGGCCCCAGACTGGAAAGCCACGCTGCACCGCTGCCACCGTTGTCACCTCTCGGCCCACCAGGCCCACCTCGACCCGCCCCTCCGAGGAGCCCCGGCCTGGAAAGCGAACGCTGCACCGCGGCCACATCCCTGCAGGCCTCGCCTCTCGCCCTGCTGGCCATGCCCCTGCTCCTGATTAGCTGGTAGCATAGCCAATCAGGAGCCAAGGTATGGTCACATTTGCATGTTATTCTTTTATTAGATAGGATAATAATATTCTGTGGTGTTTAAAAGAGTAAGATTAAAATACATAACAATAATAAAATAGAATTCGGGGAAAGGGAAGTATAAAACGGAGTAGAATGGCTTGAAGCCATGATGAAGCAGGGCTTATCCCAGGAATGTAAGGTTGGCTTGACACTATAAAATTAAATAATGCAACATACTACACGTAAAGAATAAAAACTATGGCCATCTCAGTAGATAGAAGAAAAATAATAATTTAATAAAATTCCACATTTTTTTCATGTTTTTAAAGAAAGCCTTTCAGCAAACTAGAAGTTGAAAGAAATTTCCTGATCTGACAAAGAAATTTACAAAGAAAAAAATGGTTAAAGAATATATACCCAGTGTGTATTTTTTTTAAAAGAAGGAACTTTACAAAGAACCTTCAGAAAATATTATCCACAATATTAAAATGTTGGCAGTTTCCCATTGGCAGTTGCGAAGAGGATTCCCACTATCACTCACAACTATTCATTGATGTATTAACACCGTGACTTAAGAAAATTAAGTAATAATTTTCAAATAATCAAAAATGAAGAAACAAAACTGTCATGATCTGAAGTTGATATAATTGCATACATTGAAAATATAAAAGAACCATTGATAAATTAACTCCCAGAGGCCATCTGCATTTTTCATCATGTGGCTCCCTCCATCTTCAAAATCAACAACCAAGTATGTCTCTTGACCAAATCCTTCTTGGGTTTCAAATCTCTTTCATCAGGAAGAGCCCAGTCAGGTTTAGGGGTTCATCTAATTAGGCCAGGTCTACCCGGGATAATCTATTCTTAAAGTGAACTGCACCACATATAACCTAACCTCATCACTGGAGTGACTTTCCTATCACAGTTACATAAAGGTGAGTATATCAAGGGATAGAGATCATGGGGACCATTTTAGAAATCTGCCTACCACACTAACTAATTGGCCCCAATTATTTAGAATTAAGCTAGAATGTTGAGTATTCTTCATTTTATTTGTCTCTATTTTAACGCATATTATGTACTAGTCCTTTTTAAGAGGTGTTGTACCTTGGCTTATTTAATATCTTAACAACTTAACCTACTCTGAAGTTTACACATTATCCCTAGTTTCCACATAAACATATTACATTTTAGATTAAGGATATAATTTTTCTAGGGTTACCCAGATATCATCAGGGGAGTAGAGATTCAAACCAGGCCCAGGCTTTTGAACAAAACCTTCCCAAACCTCACTGACGGAGTATGATCACTTCTAATGACAAATGTATCTTATTTATACTTCTCTACAAAATTTTTAAGATACAGAATACAAGACACTTCAATGTTCAGTTTAATGTTTAGTGCCCCCACTACATTCATTTTACAACCCACTGAGTTGAGACCCACTGTTGCCACAACTGTTACTGCGTAACAAATCACCACAAACCAGTGGCGTAAACAGCAACCACTTTATTATGTTTGGGGGTTCTGTAGGTCAGGAATGTAGGCAGAGCTCAGCAGGGTGGCATGTCTCTGTTGTGCAATGTCTGGACCACAGATGGGGAGACTCAAATGATGGAATGATGCGAATGCCTTCCGTCTGGAATAATCTTGAGGCTCACTCACTCAATGCCTGAATCCTGCACTAGGATGACTTGAAGAATTGGCTCAGCTGGAACTATGAACAGGAACACAAACCTGTAGCCTCTCAGTGTAGTCTTTGGCTTCTCACTGCATCGAGGCTGCGCTCCCAGAGAGAGCATCTGGAAAAGGGGTGACCAGAAAGAACGCAACATCCAAGATGTAGGCAGAAGGTTCTTCGGATGGAGCCTGCAAGTCATGTGAGCATCACTTCTGCTGTATTCTTTTGGTTATAGCAAGTCGCTAAAGCTGGCCTGGATTCCAGGGGAGGGGAATCATACTCCGTCCATCCATGGAAAGGGACAAGGGCGTATTGCAGAAGAGTACCTGGGCTGAGACACATTGTGGCATCCCTCTTTGAAGATAGAAAAGATCTACTACATCCACAGATTGCGAAGCATTTCTTATTGACTTATGAAACATGTATTTACATACAATCTTTTGGGGGTTGAATTATACCTACAAAAAAACTATGTTAAAATTCTAACTCCTGGCCCCATGAATGTGACTTTATCTGAAAATATGGTCTTTGCAGATTCATCAGGTGAAGATGAAGTCATTGTGGTGGAACTTTTCAATGTAACTGGTATTCTTAAAGAAGGAGGAGAATGAGAAAGAGAGAAAAATGCCATGTGAAGACACAGAGACACACAGAGAAAAAGTCCCACATGGAGGTGCAGGCAGACATTGGAGGGGTGCTGCCACAAGCCAAATAATGCCTAGAGCCACCAGGAGCTGGAGAAGGCAAGGAAGGATTCTTCCCTAGATCCTTCAGAGGGAATGTGGCTCTAAAGACACTTTAATTTTTTTAATTTTCTCCTCCAGAACCATAAGAAAATAAAGAGTGTGTTTTGTTTTGTTTTGTTTGAGTGCTTATTGTGTATCAGATTCCTTTTTTTTTTTTAAATAAACCTTTAGGGAGAAACCAAGATGGTGGCATAGGTAAACACCTAAACTGCTGCCTCACACGACAATTTCTGAAATACAACTAAAAGACAAAACGGACATCATCCCGAACCACAGGAAAGCTGGCTGACCGGAAATTCTACAACTAGAAGGAAAGAGAAAAGCAATCGGAGAATCAGAGGAGCTACAAAGCCTGAGGTACGGAAACACGCACGTGCGGGTAGGACAGGCCGGAGAGGACGAGGTGGCAGGGTGCCTGGCAGGTGTGTTCTAGGGGGAAGGATACAAAAGGCCCAGACTGCACTGAACCCCAGTTCTAACTGCACTGAACCCCAGTTCTGGGTGGGACCCTGGGAACCCAGACTCATACAGGAGAAATCTGGACTGTAAGGTGGAAACTCGGGAATAGCGAAAGGCAGAGGTCTGGAGGTGCACACGCAAATGTTCACAGAGAGGACGGACTGTTGTGTGTGCCGCTGGCTTGATCTAGTGGGGAAAAAGGCAAAAGCTCCAGATGGCGCTGAACCCCACTATCAGGTGAGAATCTAGGAGTCTGGATTCATTGGGGGAGAGACTGGATTGTTTGGCAGCAGGTGAAATTCGAAGGCATCTTTCTCTCAGAGGTGCTTGCAGTGATTGCCTGGGGACACTGAGACCCAGGAACCTCGTGGGCCAGGGCTGATTGGAAGCCAAGGTTGTCAGCTTCACCCTGAAACTCCACACCATCCAAGCTGAGCAGAGAAGCTTTTGCAATTTTGCAAGTCTTGTCCCATAAGGCTGTCTCCTAGTGTAGACACAGCTGATCCTCACAGCCAACTGGCCTGGAGATCAATTCCTCCAAGTGATACCAACTACAACAAGACTGTACACAAAGTCCACAAAGGGGTGCACCAAGAGTGTCCTCCTCAGGTAACAGAGGAGGCCGAGACACCTAGCACACAAAGCTATCCTACCAACTCAGGGAAGCAGTGAAAATGTGGTGACAAAGAAACAGATCACAAATGAAAGAAATGGAGGAGAGCAAATGACTGGATATAGAGTTCAAAACCACAGTTATAAGGTTTTCCAAGAGGTCCTTAGAAAATGCCGATAAATTTAGCAATACCCTCGAGGATATGAAAAAGGACCAACTAGAAATTAAACATTCACTGACTGAAATAAAATATGTTATACAGAGACCCAACAGCAGACTAGAAGACTGCAAGAATCAAGTCAAAGATTTGAAATACCAAGAGGCAAAAAAACACTCAAGCAGAAAAGCAAAAAGGAAAAGAATCCAAAAATTTGAGGATAGTGTAAGAAGCCTCTGGGACAACTTCAAGCGTACCAACATCAGAATTATGAGGGTTCCAGAAGAAGAGAGAGAGCAAGATACTGAAAACATATTTGAAGAAATAATGACTGAAAACGTCCCCCACCTGGTGAAAGAAATAGACTTACACTCCAGGAAGTGCAGAGAACCCCAAACAAAAGGAATCCAAAGAGGACCACACCAAGACACATCATAATTAAAATGCCAAGAGCAAAAGACAAAGAGAGAATATTAAAAGCAGCGAGAGAAAAACAGTTAGTTACCTACAAGGGAGCACGCATACGATTGTCACCTGATTTCTCAACAGAAACTATGCAGGCCAGATGGGAGTGGCAAGAAATTTTTTAAGTGATGAATAACAAGAATCTACAACCAAGATTACTCTACCTAGCAAAGCTATCATTCAGAATTGAAGGTCAGATAAAAGGCTTCACAGATAAGAAGCTAAAGGAGTTCATCATCACCAAACTAGTATTATATGAAATGCTTAAAGGTATTCTTTAAGAAGAGGAAGAAGGAGAAAAAGGAGAAAAAGATGGCTGTTTTAAACTAGAGCATGGATGGAACTAGAGAGCATTATGCTAAGTGAAATAAACCAGTCAAAGAAAAATAAGTGTAACATGATCTCACTCATTTATGGAATACAATGAACAACATAAAGTGATGAACAAAAACAGATCCAGAGACAGAAGCATTGACTGTCAAACCTCGGAGGGAAGGTAGGGGAGGTTGGGGGTAAGGGGAAGAGATCAACCAAAGGACTTGTATGCATACACATAAACCTAACCAATGGACACAGACACCAGGGGAAGTGAGGGCATGAGTATGGAGGGGGGAGCAGTAATGGGGGATGAGGACACATATGTAATACCTTAATGAACAAGCAAATTAAAAAATAAAAATAAAAAACAACATAAATCTTTATTGTTCAGATTATTACAATTGTTCCTCTGTTTACCCCCCATAGCTCCCCACCACCAAGTTCCCACTCCACCCTCTACCCTTACCCCCCACCACTGTCCTCATTTATAGGTGTACAATTTATGTCCAGTCTCTTCCCGCACCCCCCAAACCCTTCCCCCCCCCGAGAATTGAGTGTTCACTCCCTTCCTATGCCCCTGATTCTTTTATATTCACCAGTTTATTCTGTTCATCAGATTTTTTTATTAATTTGATATTTTAGATTCACTTGTTGATAGATATGTATTTGTTGTTCATAATTTTTATCTTTACCTTTTTCTTCTTCTTCCTCTTGTTAAAGTATACCTTTAAGCATTTCATATTATACTAGTTTAGTGTTGATGAACTCCTTTAGCTTCTTCTTATCTGTAAAGCCTTTTATCTGACCTTCAATTCTGAATGATAGCTTGGCTTGGTAGAGTGATCTTGATTGTAGGTTCTTGCTATTCATCACTTTGAAAATTTCTTGCCACTCCCGTCTGGCCTGCATAGTTTCTGTTGAGAAATCCGCTGATAATCATATGGGCGCTCCCTTATAGGTAACCATCTGTTTTTCTCTTGCTGCTTTTAATATTCTCTCTTTGTCTTTTGCTCTTGGCATTTTAATTATGATGTGTCTTGGTGTGGTCCTCTTTGGATTCCTTTTGTTTGGGGCTCTCTGCACTTCCTAGACTCATAAGTCTATTTCTTTCACCAGGTGGGGGAAGTTTTCTGTTATTATTTCTTCAAATAGGTTTTAAGTATCTTGCTCTCTCTCTTCTTCTGGAACCCCCATAATTCAGATCTTGGTACACTTGAGGTTGTCTGGAGGCTCCTTACACTATCCTCATATTTTTAGATTATTTTTTCTTTTTGCTTTTCCCATTGAGTGTGTTTGCCTCTTGGTATTTCAAATCTTTGACTTGATTCTTGCAATCCTCTAGTCCGTTGTTGGATATCTGTATATTATTTTTTATTTCAGTCAGTATATGTTTAATTCCTAGTTGATCCTTTTTAATATCCTCAAGGGTCTCGCTAAATTTATTGGCCTTTTCTAGAAAATTCTTGATAAACCTTATAACCGTGGTTTTGAACTCTATATCCAATCATTTGCTTTCCTCCATTTCTTTCATTTGTGACCTGTTTCTTTGTCTCTGCATTTTCACTGCTTCCCTGAATTGGTAGGGTAGATTTGTGTGCTAGGTGTCTTGGCCTCCCCAGTTACCTGAAGTGGACACTATTGGTGCACCCCTTTGTGGGCTGTGTGCGGCCTTGTTGTAGTTAAGCCTTGATTGTTGTTGGTATCACTTGGAGGAATTGACCCTAGGCCAATTGGTTGTGAGGATCAGCTGTATCTATGCTGGAAGAACTTCTGTGCTGGAGATACCCTTATGAGACAAGACTTGCAAAAGCTTCTGTGTTCAGCTTGGATGGAACAAAATCTCAGGGTGGAGCAGACAGCAATGGCTTCCCATCAGTCCTTCCCTAAGAGGCCACTGGGTCTCTGTGATCCACTATAATCACTGTAAGCACCTCTGAGAGAAAGCTGCCCTCGAATTTTGCCTGCTGCCAGACAGTCTAGTTTCTCCCCAAATGAGTCTGGATTCCCAGAGTCTTGTCCAGAACTGGAGTTCAGAGCAGCTTTTGTCTCCCTCCTGATTGAGAAATCCAGCCACTTACTCAGTTGCCAGCCATCTCCACGTGCGTGCCTCCATACCTCTGCCTTCTGCAACTCCTGTTAGTTAATCTCAGTGTACTTTTCTCTTTCCTTTTAGTTGTAGAATTTCCACTCAGCCAGCCTTCCTGTGGTTCTGGATGATGTCCATTTTTCTTATAATTGTATTTTTGAGATTGTTGTGTGAGTCACCAGTTTAGGCGTTTACCTATGCTGCCATTTTGGTTTCTCCCAATAAATGAAGTTTTAAGCCACTACGTTTGTGGTACTTTGCTGTGGCAGCCTGAGAAACTAATACACAATCCCTCTATATTTTTTTGCACCATTTTATAATTTGCTTTTTTTTCAATTATATGTGCTCCTATTTCATCATATTTAAATGTAAATTTTTGCTTTACTTCTTTATAACATTTTCTTTAACTGAAGACATAAATATTGTTATCAATTCACTTTAACCTGAGGAATACAGGAATAATTTCTTTACATGTCCAGTTCTTACCTGTATGGGTCTCCTTGGGATTTTGTTAAATGGCCTTTCCTTAACACGCTTTTTTTTCCCACCCTAGTCATGACTAATCAAGTCTCTTTGCCTGCAAGTAACAAAATCAATCTACTTTCCTATCCCACTTTGGAGAAATCTTTATTATTCAACCCACCATGGAAGATAGTATTGAAGTTCCTAAAAAAATTAATAGTAGAGTTATCATATGACCCAGCAACCCCTCTTCTCAGTATCTTCCCATAAAATTTGAAAACATTTACTCACAAAGATATATGCATCCTATGTTCATGGCAGCATTATTCACGATGGCCAAGCGATGGAAACAATCAAATTTTTGTTCAGCTTGGCCGGGATGGCTCAGTAGTTGAATGTCAATCTATGAACCAGGAGGTCACAGTTCAATTCCTGGTCAGGGCACATGCCTAGGTTTCAGGCTCGATCCCAAGTATGGGGCATGCAGGAGGCAGTCGATCAATGATTCTCTCATCATTAATGTTACTCTCTCCCTCTCCTTCTCTCTTCCTTTTCTAAAATAAATAAAAATATTTTAAAGTGTCCTTCAATAGACAATTAGATAAAGAAGATGTAGTACATATATATAATGGAATACTACGCAACCATAAGAGAAGATGAAATTCTGCCACTTGTGACAACATAGACCTTGAGAATATCATGCTAAGTCAAATACATCAGTCAGAAGTTAAGAGCCATATGATTTCATTCATAATATAGGATATAAAACTAAAAGGGAAAGGTGTTGTGGGGTAAGTAAAGGATAAAGAGGGCAAAATATATGGTGATGGAAGAAGATTTAACTTTGGATGGTGGGCATATAATGTAATACACAGATTATGTATCATAGAACTGTACACTTGAAACCTAAATAATTTTATTAAGCATTGTCACCCCCAAATTTTTAATTTAAATAAATAACAAATAAAAAAATCAACAAACAGAATACTTTCTATGTGCATATGGGATTTGGGCCTTGTGTACTGTACTAGTTTAGAGTTAAAAAGGGGTGAGGTCAGTGTGAAATAACTTTGTTTTTGTTTCGTTTTTTAAATATATTTTTATTGATTTCAAAGAGGAAAGGAGAGGGAGAGAGAAATAGAAACGTCAATGATGAAAGAGAAGCATTGATTGGCTGCCTCCTGCGTATTCCCTAATGGGGATGGAGCCGACAACCCCGGCATGTGCCCTTGACTAGAATCAAACCTGGGACCCTTCAGTCCACAGGCCAACATTCTATTTACTGAGCCAAACCGGCTAGGGCCAGATAACTTTCAATGTTATATGTATAAATTTTTCTCTGAGGCAAAACACCTCTGCCCAAGATTGAAGAAATGTATCTATAGTAAATGCTCACTGAATTTAACTTAATTAATGTTTCAAAATTCATCCTACCTCTTTTCCCCCTGGTTCTCTCTCTCTTGTTTCTTTCTTCTAGGCAACACCCAGCCACCCTGGCTTCTGCATGCTTCTTCCTGATTTCCCTAGAACTTGAGATTCCCCTCCTCTGTGTTCTGTACTCTTGGTGCCAACCTATGTCAGCCTGTTGGAGTTGCGTGTGGCAGGGAGGGTAAGGAGGCTGGGAAAGGGGGGTGGGCATCACACTTATCATTGCTTTACCCCTAAAAGATGGTCCTTTAACCTAAAAGGGATTCAGATGACTAAAATTTCTTCATCCTAACACATGTTTATTTATTTATCCTTAATGTTTATCCTCCCTCTTCTCAAAGACAGTTGGCGGCAGCTCCCCTCATCTCTACACCTTTATCTTCACTCCTTCCCTTTCTGCACCTTTGCCTCCAGTAGGAGTTACGTGCAAGGCTAGCCTTAAATGCTCAGACTTAGTCCTAACGCCTACAGGAATGATGGATCCATGTGATACTCATTTCTGAACTTCGTTTCTTGCCCTGCCTCTCAACCTCTAACTTGACATCTGAGGAAGATAATGGGAAAGCATATGGGGTCCTGAATTGGAGTCCTTAGTGAGAGGCTCTGAGCAGGAGAACTGCATGCAGCAGCTTTGCTGGGGCGGCTCTTCAAAGTTGTCCCAGATTGAAACAAGGGACCTGGGTCTTTGTGTCCCTGCATCAGCCTGTTATTAACCATGAGACATTCTGGGAGAGGGGGCGTAGCCTTAGCCAAAGCAGTTTCCTGCAGCCAAGGGCAGTTCTCCTGGGGGGATGTAGCTGTGAGCTGTGGGAAGCTGATGCCCAGCCTCTGAGGATGAGAACATTTACCATGAAGGCAGGATCTGGCAGAGCATCAGAACAGCCACTATATGAGGTGTCGCAGAAAGGTCAGTAACCTAAAAACCAGGGCTTTGGTCCTGGCTTTGCCAACACTGTGTGTCCTTAGACAGATTGCTATATCTCTATGGACCCTGGTGGCCTCAATTATAACAGAAGAGGATTGCAGCATAGTTCACAGGCATTTGCTCTGGAGCAATAATCCCACATACACATAAAGAGGGATAAGAGAAGTGGTTATAATAATAAAACATTGGCCTTAGCTGGTTTGGCTCAGTGGATAGAGCCTTGGCCTGTGGACTGAAAGGTCCCGGGTTCAATTCCTATCAACAGCATGTAGCTCAGTAGCAGGTTCCCGGCCCTGGTAGGGTGTGCATGTGGGAGTCAACCAATCAACATGTCTTTCTCACATCTGTGTCTCTGTCTCTCCCTCTCCCTTCCACTCTCCCTAAAAATCAATGGAAAAAATATCCTCAGGTGAAGATTAAGAAAATAAAAAATAATAATGAAACATCCAACATCTGAGAGGTGCTTAATAACATTGATTTACAAGCCCTGATTTAAAATAATTAAATCTATCTATAGTTTGGAAAGCTCTGTAAGTAACATCATAAGGCGGGAGAAGAGGAAAGCAGGTTGCATGAGAGGTATGTTTGAAATAAATCACACAGAACAAAATTATGGTCAAAAATGTCTGGAAGGACCCACACCAAGGTAACATCAGTGATTACCACTGGGAAGATTCTAGAATTGAGGTTGAGTAGGGTATAGGAGGAACTACAATGAAGTCTTTTATGTTATATAACATGTATTTTTAATAGTCACATACTAGTATTGGAGTTTGAAATAAAAAGAAGAAAATATGAAGTAGAATGATATAAAGTGACTAAATGTGAGCTCTGAGATTCCAGGTCTGAAATTTCAGGATTTTAAGGCCACCCTATTTTTCTTCTCCCTCCCTCCCTTGGACAGCCTTCCACCAAAATACCAGTAATCCTAACAATCCTAACAGGACAAGAGTTGACCTTGGCAGCAGATCTAGCCAGAAGTGATAGAGGGAAGGTGAGAAACCAGAAATAGAAATAATCTTAACAGTGACTGCCTCTCAAACTTAAACGTATTGGGTAAAGAAACCTTAAAAACCACTTGACTGATATGTCCTCTAAACTTAACTATGGTTTGGATTCGATCGATGTAGCAGTAGCAAGAGGTATTAAGATTGGAACAGCTTCAAATCTATGTTAGCTGATCCACCCAGGTCTTGGAGGAAAGAACTTTGACTTTTAATACAAAAAGGAAAGTGAGCCCCCAAAATGCGATGACTAACTTGGTAATAATAATAATCTTTAAATACGTGTAAATTCTTGTTATAAGACATTCCTGATTGCCACCATTTAAAAAATAAGCTGTTAAAACACTGCAGTTAAAATAAGTGTTGCATGTCACCCCTCATGTGCCCTACCAGTGGAATAGTTTGAAGAAAGATTCTATGCATGCACCAAATAATATTTATAACGTATAAATGCTGAAGGCCTCTAACACTTATGCAGGCACAGTGTTGAAATTCACCCTTAACCACTTTGCTCAGGTACGGAACCTTGTAACACTCTCCAGAAATCCAGCTAAAGAAGGAGTGACTGTCTCCTTCTGCCAGAATGGGAATGTTTAGGGGATAAGGCTCCTGGAAAGTGAAGAAAAGGGTCAGACCCAATTAAAACTGCAAAGGAAACTTCGCAAGAACGAATGCCATTAGCCCGTGCTGGAATGTGGCCAAAACACAAGGCAATACTTCAACTCTTAGAAAAAAGTGCCAGGGGGACATTTAATAGCTGCAGGTGGCCAACTGCTTTCTCCCAAGTCTCATCAGGAAAGTCATTTATAGCAACAATATTCACCGAGGTAAAGTAATATTACCTGACAAATTGCATATTCAATTACGATGTTTCACCCCTGACATTTGTCAGGTATCTATTGAAACAGCTTTTCTCAAAGACAACAAATAGAGGAAGGAAATGCTTCTGTGATTCAGCGAGCGTAGGGCACAGGCAACAATTGCTATTTAAATCTAGCATTGGGTTTTCCTTAAATGAAAAACCAAGGATCATTTTGTCCAATAAACCGAGCTTGGATATAAGCATGTTCTTAGTTTTCCTCCCATACTTTAGAAATTTTAGGAAATCCTTACCAAGATTTTATTCCCCACAATATTTTCTCACCATATGTTTTTTTTATATGTCTTCAATTTGATACGCTCTGAAATCTCCATGAGAATAAGCCTGACTAGTTTTAAAATGCACTTTTAATATATTACGAAGCATTATATAATACACTTTCTTATTTCTTCATTTATTTTAAATTTAATTATTTTTACTTTTTAAATTTTTTTCAGTTTTATTAAGAAATATTTAACATATATCGCTGCATCAGTTTGGGATATAGCATGATGATGGTTTGATTTACATATAATGTGAAGGGATTATTGCAATAAATTCAGCTAATGTGTCTTCAGATATACTAGATAGAGTAAAAATGAAAGAAAAAAAAGAAAAAAATTCTCCTTAAGAACTCATAGGATTATCTGTCTTAACCAATTCTTTATATCATGCAGCTATAGTTGCCCTGTTGTATATGACATCCTAGCTCTTATTTATCTTATAACTGGAAGTTTGTATTTTTTAACCCCTTCCTCTAATTTCCCATCTCTCCCCAACTCCGCCTCTAGTAACTACAAGTCTCACCTGTTTTTTTGTGTGTGTGTGTGTGTGTGTTTTTTCTATAAGTTTGGCTGTTGTTGTGGGTTTGTTTGTTTTTAAGATTCCCCATATAAGTGAGAGCATACAGTATTTGTCTTTCTCTGACTTATTTCACTTAGCGTAATGCCTTTGAGGACTATCCATGTTGTCATAAATGATTCGATTTCCTTGCTTCTCTTATGGCTGAATAATATTCCATTATGTATACCACAATTTCTTGATGCATCCATCCACTTAGGTTGGACACTTAGGTTGTTTCCAATGTTTTTATTTTTATCTCTTTCATTTATTTAGTTCCTTTTTAATTTCTGTTTCTCTCGTTCCCTCCTCTTTCTCCCTCTCTCCCTCCCCTAGGGTTGTAAGAGAAACACTTTGTGAGCTGTGATATGGAGGTGATGGAAAATGCAGGCCTGTTAAGTGACATAACACATCCATTCTTGAATCCTGCAAAGGATATTATGCGAGTAAATGCACAGAGTGAAACCTAAAAAGGCTTGGTTTTAAAATGTTGAATGCTCGAGAGCTCTGCGTTTACCTGCTGTGACTTAAAAGGCTAGAGGCCTCATTTTGAGCCACTAAAATTCAAAGTGACAGAAACCTACAAATTTTTACTGCTGTGCATTTAATAAAATTTACATTTACAAGCTGTCAGTTTGAAATGTGGAATAACTGGGCCTTTCGCATTCAGAGGAGCAGACTTGGTTGTATTGGGGGTTCATTACTACCTACTTACACGTTCCTTAAAGACTCAGAATAATCCCTTCAATCTACGACTTTTGATATCTCTTAATTCAACGCTGCACAAAAACACCATTGAGTTTGCAGCAAGGTCAACAAAAGGAATTTATTGTGCTCCCATAAAGCAAGGTGTAATTAAGAGCCCCCTTTCTGCCTTTTTTAACGTGCTAATACGAGAACATTAGAACCAAGGAACGCCAATTGCTAGGTGTCTGCAGCAGCTGCCTCGGTTTTGGGTAATTTACTTACTCAATTATGTCAACTCTCTTAAATCCACACACTAGTGGGTGGTAAGGGAGAGGGATAATAAAAAAACATAGAGTAGGAAACGCCTTTAATGCATGTTTTATATGCATCTTGGGTAACATTTTCTTGTTTGTTTGCTTTTGAGAGCAAGAATTAAAGATTGTAACTTTAGGAAACGCAGCACAGGGCTAAACGTGCATGGGTTTAAGACACCTCTAAAAATTACGAGATGTCTAATAATCCTATGATTATGTGGTCCGTTCTGAGAAAGAATATTAAACCAAGTGTTTGACTCAGTATTACAAAAACAGATTATCTAATGGCTTCCAAGGGAGGAATATGAGAAGGACCGTTCATAAAGTTCCTTAATAGTAATAAATTATACACACTTCCTCGCTCTCCATGTAAACGGAAAGACAAAGAGAAACTCTGAGACGGTGGATGTGTTCTCACAAAGTTAGGAGGGCCACACGTCAATAAAATCTCTTCAAATTGTTATCAACATGAACCTGACATTCTTTCCAAGCAAGCACCAGAAGAATGGCTCATGACATTGGCAAAATATCTAATATTTCTTAGTATTTAAAGAAGCTTTGGGTGGGGGTGGCCAATGGGGGAAAAGGGAGACATACGTAATACCTTAAAGAATAAAGAACTTTAAAAGAAGAAGAGGAAGCAGCTTTGAATGCCAATCGCAAAATCTTAATTTCTAGAATGTATATGTTTTGTATGCTGGTCAAAATGCAAACTCTGGGGAAAGGCCCAATGTGGACAGTTCTTGATGTACCTTGCTGTTATTCAAATATGAAAAATTAAATTGTTGAACAAAGTGCAAATTCCTGACTGAAACTTGAAAATCCAAATGACCCCATTTCAGATTTCATTTAAATTATCTCTATAATTGTGGCGTTCACATAAAAAGGCACCCTGGAAAATGTTGGTACAAGTTGAGACTTGGAGAAGCAAGAGGTTAAGCAATTTTTTTTTTCAAATGTCAAAATTAATGTGGTGTATGTGGTGTTTGTTCATCATCCATCTTCTTCTCATTTGAAGTCCCACAAAATGTCTTTCAGAAATCGAATAATCTCCATTTTGCCACTCAAAAATTGCAAAATAATTTACAAATATCAACCTACGAATTCAATACCCTAACACTTTGAAAATTCTTATCCTCTCTTAGACAACTTGACATAGTTAAAAAATAACAGAGAACAACAAAAAAAAAATACCCTACCCTACTTTGTATAATTACATTTTAGTTACTGTATTTGAAATAATTTTCATCTTTTGCCCAAAGAGAAAAATTTTTCATTTTGGTCTCAAGGGAATTAAAGGTATAAAATATTGTATTATATTAAATTAAGTCCCACGCAATGTTATGTTCAGTAACACAGGTCCCTTTCTAAGTTTTCAAAAGCAATTTATGCCTCATTTTTCTTTTTAGTTGCCAGAAGTGAATTAAATAGTTTGGAAGGGAGCCTATGAAATTTGGTTTTTAAAATGAAAAGTGAAGCCTGAAAATGGCCGAGAGGCTACAAAATGACCGAAAAATGTCAAAGCCATCTTTTCTCCTTTTTCATTTTTCTAATAACGAAGTCACTGAATGAGGGGGACCCTACTGAGTTTTCACTGTAGAGATCACTGAACCAGCTTCTATCTGAATTCTGTATATTCCCGACATCTACCTCGAGCTCCTGAAGGCTGTTGTAAGCCTGTATTCGGAAAGAGTTCACCCTGCTCAAAAAACATAGGCAAACATACTATCTATACCAGAGGAACATCATTCCCCTTCTCCAAAAAATGACACTATAATAATGTGATGGTAAACACAGCAGGGACAGAGCTAAGAGCACACGTGCCAGACATTCGCCTTCTACACTTGAGCATTAAAAGAGCGGCTCTCTCACCCTCGTTCACCAGTCCAGAGCAAGTTCAGGCTAAACGTGAATGCTTCCATGCTCACCCTTTCTCCCACACTTAGTTTCAACGTCTGTTTACACACTAAGTTTATTGGTCTAATGTACGCAATTGGGTATATCAGGCCTACATTCATTCACTGCTTGCCTTCAAGATAATCAAACTCTAAGTAACTAAAATAACACCAATATTAATATAATTGTATTTACCAACCTTCCGCTACACCCTCCTGCCTGACATGAGTATCAGAATTACAAGTCAGCCGGGCCTGAACAGCAGTCTTCAAGAAAATTGCTTTAAATTGGCCTTCATTAGCACTCGCAGCACTGAAAAACAAGTCCAAGTGCAAGCCTTATGGAAGGTAAGCCAGCAGCAATAGCTGCCTAGGAAAAAGGCAGCCCATTAGCCTGCTCAAGCAGGATGCACTGCATTCTATAAATACTATTCAATAAAGAATCTTCAACCACGGAATAATCCTGCTGTTTCTAAGTATCAGGACTCTTACGGCCACATTTAAAATTCCACCCTTCAAAAATGACATGTATGTTAATTCCAGTTTACTTTTTTCCCCAATTTTAGGGAATTGGAGATTGTAATTGAACTTTAAAATTTCCTTTACATAATGCTGTCTCCTGGGTTATTAAACGTCAGCACCGCACAGTAACAAAGAATAAAGGGACTAAAATGGTCGTAGGAAACTCAAGCTTATTTAGATATACCAACACCAAGAAGAAAATGTGTTTCCAAGTGAAGAAAAAAATGCCTGTGTTTCATAGCTTTGCTTTGAAGAGCATGCTCCTTCTTGACATCTGCATAGTAAAAGGGAGTTTAATTTCCTTGGTCAACTATCCTTTCTGAAAATCCTCTATTGGCAGACTTGGGAATGGAAGGAATTTTTCCTGGGGATTAATTTGCAGCTCTTCTTAACACTCGAAACGCTGAAGCTCTTCAGCACATAAGCCAGGGAATTTGCCCCTTGGACTCACACGCTTTAGCAAACAAGTGTTACAGAGACACGTTTTCAACAGAAAAAGGCCACGTGAAATGTCTCAGAGGTACCACATGGTCTGACATGGACTTGAGATAACATGAAGTCCCCCCACTGGGCTCCCTCGGGTTTATAGCTTGAATGAGTGCCAGCCTTTCTACCCTTTCTATTGGCATTTCCATTTCTGAACCTCACCCCTGGTGTTGCTCCAAAACATAACATTTCAAAACAGAACAGTAAAGTCAAACATTTTAGGACTAGCAAGAAAGACCACCTTCTTGAGTGCCAGGTAATTTTTCTTAACATCTAAGTTCATAGCCAATGCTTCCATTTCAACTTGAACCATTTAATTTAGTAAACATTTTTTTTTTAATTCAAGGTTCTGTGAATTCATGTCTGTTTGGTGAAACGTGGCTATTCATGTCTATAGAGGGATACAGCTTGGGGTGGTGGGTAATGTTTGGATGTTCAAGTTCATGGATTCCCGGATCCAGGCTTGACTATCTATATGGCTGTAAGGAAGTTGCTTAAACTATGGAAGCCTCAATGTGAGTGAGGGTAACATCAAAGATTCTCATAGCAGCAAAGGAAATAATGTTTGCAAGGCATGTGGCATGGTGCCTAGATTGTGAGAAGCTTTCAATAATGGTAGCTGTTATCTCCATGTTTGATTTGACCATTTAAAAAAAAATAAATGAAATAGTTTTAGATCAAAATGGCCGGTCACATCTTTTAAAGCTTTATCCATGTTCAGTTTAAATGTCAATTGATTTATCATAGACTGCCTACACTCACCAGGTAAAATGTGAACGTCTGAACTATTCATAGAACATTCTCCCTAACCCCACCCTCCCAAAAAAGTCAGGGTTTTTGTTTCCTCCAAAATATCTGGGCATCTGTTTCTGAAAACAGGACATCAAGTGACAAGAGGCATTTTTTTACTTTTCTTCAAAGTCCTTTGCTTTGTGATATTTTCCTTCTTATGCAAAGGGCATTAGAAGGAAAGCATACTTTCAACATTTATTTCAAGATTTATCCTGAAGCTGGCTTTAAATTTTTTTTTTCATAATAGTCCAGTGGCAAGTAGCATTCTCAAGCCTTGCTCTTTATTCTAATTACAGACTCAAACAAGTTACTTTTTTTGCTGGATAATTAATCTTTAAAATAAAAAAGAAGCTAAGGAAATATATATATATGGAAAGTGGACTTACAGTTTTTTACCACTTCTCTGGAATACGTAAGCAATTTTTCAATATAGGTAATATGAATTAATTCTCTTACATTGCAACACCCATCAGGACTCAGGATTGCTTATTGCTATGCCAATCTACCCCTTCTTTACCGAGATACCCTTTTCTAGGGACCTAATTATCCTATTAAAATTATTTCCAACTTCATGCTTCAGAGTCAAGGCAATCTAGAAACCCAAGAGAGAAGCCACAGGTGGCTGATTGCCTAGGGGAGAATGATTTCCAACTTCTTCTGCCTAAGGGAGCACTACAGCTTTAATGTAGGTTTCGGATTTGGGGGACTAAGTTAGGGGCACAGTCTAGGCTAACCCTTGGCCAAAAAAATGTACCTCCCATGTAATGACAGACCTGAGGGGTGGTCTCTGGAAAGACTGGTTGAAGAAAGGCAGGAGGAGTCAGGAGTCCTGGGCCAGGGTCCCTGCAGAAGGCGGTTAATGTGAGGCATATAGGACAGCGCAGGTGTGGCCAGCGTATACTTCAGTGCCCCCTTTCTCCTTGCCTCCCTCCATCCCCGGAGGTGAGGGCTCTAGAAGTCACTGGGAGTTCAGGGCATGTGAGCCTGTGTATAGCAAGCCCACGCAGCCTAACTAGGCCCATAAAAAGCCAGGAAATGAACCAGTTCAAGTTCTCATAGTGCGTTAATGTGCCCACAAATGTACCTACTTTATATATTTAACAGCTCATGTAAGTCATGAAAAATGCTATGTTCAACATGGAGCCTCGTGTGCAAGGTGGGGCAATTAATACGCCTATATGTGCTGCTTAATTGTTTCGTTCCCTGTATTTTTGGGTCGCGTAACACTCTGCAAACTTTTATATAAATAGTTTATATTTTATATAAAATTCCACGTAAAAGAAACCAAGGGGGAATGACGAAGGAGGGAACATTCTAATGGTATTCTTGTTCAGTTTGGTGAGCTGGCTGTTTGGCCCTCTACACTCCCTCTCCCACCCCACCCCCCAATCAACTGTGAATAGATGGACACAAATATGGTCACTCAGCAAGTGGGGAGCGGGCTTAGCAAAAGAAAAGAGGGCATTTGGAATCGGTGGGAATCAACTTGTCACATGCTCAGTTCTTTCTCAGCCAAGCCACCCTCTGCCAAACGGCCAGCTGTCAGGTTTGAAGTCCCAACGTGTTGGCATTGTCCGTTTGAAGACAGGGGGTGGGGGGGAGCCTGGCACAGGGAGCTGGGTTGTAAGTTTTCGCTGTTCCCGGGGAGGTCTGGCTTTGTGCTGTTTTCCTGGGAGAACCCGGAGGCTGTTGGAGATGGTTTTTTCCATCGGTTTTTCTTCGGCGTTTCAGCTCAGGCGGGTGCGCGGGCGGGGGGCGGAGGTGGAGAGATGGAAGGACAGGGTTTTCTTGGGGGGAGGAAAGAAGTCACCGCAGATAATCCACCTGGAGAGCGGGCAACAGGCGAGCCAACGCGGGCTGTTTGTGCATCCCCGACCGCTTCATGGCCTGCCGCCCCGGGGAGGGGCTGAGCCTCTCTCGCCCCGTTTCAGACGCGCTGGGAAGAGTCCGGGGAAGGGGACTGGGCAGGGACCGGTTCCAGGTGGGGGTTCGGCTTGGCCCTGGCCAGCGGCCCCCCGCAGGTGGCCCTTCTTGGCAGCCAGGCCCCGGCCTGACTTAACCCCCGCCAGAGCCGGCAGGAAGAGCCACCCCGCCCCGTTCCCGGCGAGATTTCGGGGCCCCAGTTTGCTCCTGTGCTTCGGGCAAACCCGAGTTAGGATCAGCTCGCCCTGCCCCCCCACCGCCCCCCACATTGTCCAGCTGCGGAAGCGCGCTCCCCCCAAACCCCCTCCACCCCGGAGCTGGCTGGCAGAGGCCTCGTCGCTGGAGTGGGTGTCTGCGGGGCGCTCGCCGATCGCTCG
The DNA here is from genome assembly GCA_027563665.1 of Antrozous pallidus. Taxonomy (NCBI): domain Eukaryota; kingdom Metazoa; phylum Chordata; class Mammalia; order Chiroptera; family Vespertilionidae; genus Antrozous; species Antrozous pallidus. Next base: position 118,136,603 of record CM050511.1, on the reverse strand, counting down.
GAGCCGCAGCAGCTCCTCTCCCCGCTGCGGGGACCTGGGCTCCTCGACGGGGCGAGCGCCTCTCTGGCCAAAGGGACTCGGGGAAGCGCCCGTCTCGGGTCTGGCTCTCCCCCGCCGACCCGTCACCTCCCCGGGGGCGCAGCTCGTGGCCGGCCCCGCGTCCCGGCGCCCCTCACCGGCACGGCGGCTCCCGCACAGGCGGCCCCCGGTGCAGCCGGACCCGCTCCCCGGCCTCCCCGCCACGCAGCTCCTCGCCTCCCTGTGCGGTCCCTGCACCGCGTGCACCAGGACCACCCGAGGGTGGAAATGGGGCTCCCGGAGCCCCCCCCCCCGCCCTGCTGAAACCCAGCACATCCCCCCCCCCCCAAGGGTCCGAGCGCCGAAGCCGGACGGGTGCGGCCCCGGCACCGCCCGCCGTGTTTTCCTTAGGGGAGCGCCTTCCGGGGGCAGGATCAGCCCGTCTTACCCGAGGACCTGCAGCCTATGGGGGGGGGGGGGGATGGGGGTGCTGGGCCGGACCGGGGGCCGCCTGCGCGCCTGGGCCCTCCCTGCACCCCCGGGCCGTCCAGCAGGGCGCGGCGCTGCTGAGCTTTGGGGAGATTCGGCGATCCGGCCCCCACGTGCTGGAGCCGACTCCCCTCCACCTGCTCCCGCACGCGCACCCCGATTGCGGGGCTCCGGCCGCAGGGAGCGCGCCCAGCGTGGAGGGCAGAGGCGGGTGCGGCCGGCTCCAGCTCCCGGCTCCCTCCCGGGCAATCGAATGGGAAAGGGGGCCAGGCCGCCCTGATAGGCTGGGGCGCCTGGGCCCGGGGACCCCCTTGAGGGCCTGGGCTGCACCCGGCAACCCCACACCATGCCTGCGGCCACTCTCCCACCCACTCCGCCCGGCCCGGCACTTCAGCCACCACCACCTACCCCCCCCCCCCCACACACACACACACTGGATTCCGACCTAGGGGTCACAGAGGCGCGGGGGGCAGTGGGGGGGTGACTGGGACGGAGGTGGGGGGACCAGGGCTGTCCCCGGGCTCCACCCCAGCCCCCTTCGTCCCCGCACTCAAGGCTCGCGAGCCTTAGCCTCGGGCACCCCGGTGGGCCCGTTGTTTGGGGGAGGAGGGCGAGTCGGTGGAAACGGGGTGACCCTGCGACTGTAGCCTCAGAGGCTGGAGCTCCGCTGCGGACTGAAGGCTCCCGCTCAAGGGCCCACGCCCAGCACGGGCTTGAAGAATCTCTCTCGTCATTGTTTCTGTCTCCCTCCCCCTCTCCTTTCCTCTCTGAAATCGATAAAAATATATTTTTTTAAAAAGAAAGAAAACTAAATCAGCGTCTTCTGCCATGACTCACTGCCTCTCTGCTCTGCTTGGGACCAACCCCCGGGGCAGCGGCCAGGGGACCCCTCAAGCAGAGTGGTATCCAGCTGGCGGCCTGCACCCCTCACCATCCCCCAGGCCACCTGGGGCGGGGGGAGAAGTCACCCCAAGGCTGCCTGGTTCCCTCCCTGCGGGTCGGCCAGCAATCCCACCCGCTCAGCATTGACACCGTGAGGATCACAGCACCCACTTCGCCCCACAAACACCCAGCGAAGGCCCCCCCCCCAGGGAGGGCAACCTGTGGGCCCCAGGGGTCGCTGACGCCGGGACACGCGGTTAGAGATCCGTGTCCACCTTTGGTTAACCGGAGGACCACACAAAGTGAGTGCGTGTGCCTCGGTTTCCCTCTCTGTAGAAAGGGGTAATGCCGAGGCCTCCCACCTAGAACGGGTGCCACCGCTAATCTGATGAGCCTGACAGCTTGTCTTGGTGGCTGTGCCTACAGGACGCTGAGCGCTCTCTCTCCTGACCGGGTGCAGGGGTTCAGGGCGCAGCTCGAGGTCCACCCTCCTGCCCGCACACAGCCTTTCGGTGCGGGTCAGGGGCAAGGGCGCAGGGAGGAGCCCTGGCCAACCTGCCGGAAAAGCCCGAAGCACAGAGACCCCTCTGGCTCTGCCAGGCCTCGGTCCCGGTGGGGCGGGGCGCGGGGGTGACTGGGCAGTGCCACCCTCGAGGGACCAGGGACCAGGGACCACGGGCAGACGGGCAGGTCCAAAGACTCTTTGGGTGCGGCCGCGCCCAGGTCTCCACGCCCCTCCTGTCCGCGGGCTCTGGACACCGAGGACTGGCAGCTGGCCCCCGAGACCCCAGCCTCACCGCGGCCGAAGCGCACCCCTGAGACAGCCTCCGATCGGAGGGAAATTTCCGCTGGGGACAGTGTCTCCGCTCCAGGATGCTTTTCGGAGCCGTGGACCACAGTGGCCGGCAGGCTTACCCATGAACCTGGAGCCTTCGTGCCAATGTGTCCCAGCAGGTCCCGCTTAGGCCCTTCTATTGCGGACTTTGATGATCTGACTCGGTAATAGGGACGTCCATTCCTCCGGCACTGTGTGCCAGGCGCATCGCCAAGCCTCTGCACGCTCTGATGCCACACCACAGCCGCAGGCACACCGACAGTGGCACCTAAACTGCCGGCGATGCAATGTGGATCTCTGATCGCCACTGTCTGACCGGCAGGAGTTTGTAGGCACATCCGAATGCTGCCCGCGCGGGCATTTTATGAGGACCAAGTAGCAGGTGCCCCCTTCAGTCAGACTGTAAATGCACGGCGTTTTGCCCTTTATGAGTGGGCCGGGCAGCCGAAGGCAGCTAAGGCACCACGGCCTGCCTACAGCCTTGCTTCCCGTGGATCCTAAGAACACACCGCGTCTAGAGCCTGCTGTTCTGCCAGAATAGCTTTAAGACGCACTTCCAGCCGCCCCCAGGCCCCTTCCTATTGGGGAATTCTGGGGTCTCTGCCGCTAAATGGATACCGTGATCCTCCTTGGAGGGCTGTGACTGGTGCAGGCCACCCAACTCACACTTGAACTCATACCCTCCCTAAAGTCCTTGTCCCTGAGCAATCAAAGGCAGTTACCAGCGCATTGACCAATTATGTCATCTCCTCCTATACTGGCAGCTTCTGAATGGCAGTTTATGTACTAAGAAGGAATAAAAGCTAACACCATTGAACTCTTTTTTTAAAATATATTTGATTGATTTCTTACAGAGAGGAAGGGAGAGGGATAGAAAGTCAGAAACATCGATGAGAGAGAAACACCGATCAGCTGCTTCCCACATATACCCCATTGGGGATGTGCCCGCAACCAAGGTGTATGCCCTTGACTGAAATCAAACCCGGGACCCTTCAGTCCCCAGGCTGATGCTCTATCCACTGAGCCAAACCGGTTTCCGCCACTATTGAACTCTTATCGATTGTCAGATAAATCTTTCTAAAAAATCATCTACACAAGAAGAAACCAAGGCTCAAACAGATTAAGTATCTATGGGTTCAAGGTCACCTGGCTGGAGTGGCCAGACTCAAAACAGCCCTTCTAGGCAACACCTCATGCAAAGCATTCCTTTGCACGGCTCCTTCAGTGTACGGTAGCCTCTGTAGATTTGTTTGTCTAAATTCAGGCAAAGATTGAAATTCCTTCCTTTGGAGCCAGGGTGTCTTTGAAAATAGCTATCATGTATTGATGGCTTATACGCCAAGCACCAGTCACTGGCCACTTACTATGTGCCAGGCACTCTTGGAAGCCAGTTCTAAATCATTTCATGCTCAGCCAAATCCTGTGAGGTAGGTTGTATTGCTAACCCCCGTCCACAGATGAGCCAGCTCAGGAGGCCTGATGTCATGCAACCAGTAAAAGGCAGGCTTAGGTTCGACTCCAAGGCAGTCTGGCTGTAAATGATTCTCTGCTAGATTCAAAACAGAAGATCCCCTTGCTCAGAAACCTCTGTGCCAATATCTACCGACAGTTCTTCCTGCCAACTGACGTATAGGAAGGAGTGTCCTTCCATTGGATGGAGTTTCTCTGCCGACCTAAAGCTTCAAGCAGCATAAAAAAAGGAGAGAGAGAGAGAGTACCCCATGTTTGGCCTCAGTGTCCAAGTTGGTAAAAAAAGAATAGTCAACATGTCTCTTGTGGTTCCAGACTTGTGGAGTATGAATGCCAGGAAGCCCAAAAGTACCCCTCCACCGGGGCATGCCTTTATGGGAAGGGGAGGGCCCACTACCTCCATGGTCTTTGCTAACTCCAGTGGTTCCAAAGCGCTTTCACAAGCATCCCACCATCTGTGCCTTCTGTGAATGAAGGTGGTGGAGGGGATCCATTTTCCTTTGCCTTCATACGTAACCGAAACATGGACTTGCTGCAGGCTGACCCACTTTGGCTTCATGCCAGCCAGGGATATGAGCCAAACAGGCCCCTGGTTTGTCCTGATAGTTCACTGTCTTCAGTCGCCCTCCAATGTATTTGTGCCTGAATATTTCTTTTCAACCTACCAAGGCTGACTTTGGGGATAGGGTGGGCCAGTGTAACGGAGAAGCCAGCTCCTGTAGCATTTACACTAAGTTGGTGCATTTCAGGCCTCATTCTCTGCCCATCCCTCCCTAGGTGTCCCCAAAGACAGCGAGTTGGAAACAGCAATGGGAGCTGAGGCAGAGACTGAGTTGGTCCCCCCAGCAGGCCTTGGAGAAAGTGCCGGGAAAGGCAGAGACCACGCGAGGCATGGTGCAGAAGACAGAGTGGTAGGGATGACACGGCGTGGGGTAGTGCTTGGATTTTAGACGTTAGTGTGTGATTTTCAGCTTCTGGGTGGGTGCCTGGTCTCCCTGACCCTCTGCGTCACAGCTATTGCTGCACAAGAGGAGCACACCGAGAACCGCTACAACCTCAGGGGGCCTCTAGCAGAATGGACTTTGCAGGGAACGCCTCGGGCTCATCCAAGACCTTGGCTCAGGGCAACTGATAAGCTCCAGTGACTCCCCTGAGCCTTCCTGGGAAGGTCGAAGACCCGTGGCTTCCTTGCCTGATGGAGGGTGTTCCTTAGCACCTGCAGTGCACTACAGCCCTAGTTTAGGTTTGCGCCTTCCTGGTGCCTGGACAAGAGGTCTCTCTACCCATCTCTCAACCATTATGGAAGGTGGACTTTTTCACCCAGAAGATGAAGCGGAGGCACTGTGACGGGTGACTAATGCAGGATTAGTACATTCTGAGCAGGCATTGGGCTGGTGTGCCTTCATGTTCCCCAGAACAAAGTGGGGACCCTCACACCTCAATATTGGGATCCTCACACCTCTGAAATGCATGACTGCCACCGTGAACCCTGGTGGAGGCATCATATCTCCTCACTTCTCTATCCTCAGGGCCTTGCCCAGACCCAACCTGAAGGGAGGGTGGTGAGGGGCAGGCAGGTGGCAGGAAGTGCACAGAGGAAGTGACTCTTGAAGCAAACTGGAGACTCTCGGCTAACTATGGGGTTCCGTGGGTCACCTCCTGCAGTGGACAAACCTAGGACAATTTCCTCCCACCAGAATGTCAAACTACGGGGGGGGGGGGGGGGGGAGATGGTTGAGGAGGGTGGGGAGAGGGGGCTGTAAGAGATCAACCCAAGGACTTGTATGCAGGCATGTAGGTATAACCAATGGATACAAGACACTGGGGCGGGGGGCAGGTGAGGAAATGTGTTGGGGAGTAGGGGAGGCTGTGGGGAGGACAATGGGGGGGAAGGGAAACATATGTACTACTATTTGTAATACTTAAAGAATAAAAAATTAAAAAAAAAAAACAAAGTGAAGCTGATAACCCACTGGGGTGGTGCTGAAAGTGAGACAGTCACCATGAATTGCGTGAACTTAGAAACCTGTCAAATCCATGGGTGCTGGGCCTGGCTCCTTTCTCTACCAGCGCTGTGATCTCGGGCTGATGGCTTAACCTCTCTGTGCCTCAACTTCCTCCTCTGTCCTTAGCCCACACACCACGCTCCTCCCTCACGGCCGAGGCCTGCCAATCCAAGAACAAGACAGGGCTCCCTTCCCAGGGCTGAGGGACACAGCGGTGTCCCTGCTGGGAACTCCAGGAATGGCTCTGAGAAGCACGTGCCAGCCCGGGAGACCTCAGACAAGCTGCCCTCCCCACTGTGGTCTCATCTGCAAAATAAGCCCCTGAAAATGCATCCGTCTCAGGCCCATTCCCAAGCTCGGTTTCGGTCACTGTCACAGGGCCTCAGCTTCATCTCCCACGGGAGGAAGGAGAGGCCGGAGGCTGAGGAGCCAGCAGAGTCGGGTCCATCCCCATGGCCCCCCTCGGGGTGGGAGCACCACCCAGCAGGATGGCTTTGCCACTGCCTTGGGAAGGGAGGGAGGACCTGGGGGCCCAGAGCTCCCTCCCCCTGACACATATGGTGTGTGGATTTAGGTGTCAAAAACCGGAGAATTAGAAATGGTAATTTTCCGTCATTATGGCTGAAACGCGATCTGTCACAACAACTGGAACATGTCTCCTCGCTATCGAAAATAATGTTCGTGATTAGGAATCATTACGGACGTCAAGCCGAGTCCATTAAGTTGTAGGGAGAAATTAGCCTTGACGGCTGGAATCAAACTACAAATATACAGGCCTCGCCTTCAGGAGGCCGAGCATCGGGCCCCAGGGAGGAGGCCAGCCAGAGCCGGGTGTTTTCTTAATACGGAACCGCCCAGAGAATTAATTCCCCCTTTCTCACTCCTCCCTGATGGTCCCTCCGCCCTTCTCCACTACCAAGCCCCCCGCCCTCGGAGTGGGAGTGGGGCCTGGGGGGTGGGGTGTCCCAGGCCAGTAGCTGGAAACTTTGAAGTCCTTCAGGTCCAGGGGCCATTTCCCTGCTCGCCACTTGCAAGCTGTGTGACCCTGCCCTAGTCACTTGACCCTCCCGAACTTTGCTCCCTCGGCTATAAAGGAGAGATAATCCCATCCACTTTGTGGGGTTCTCCGGGGGATTAAATGAGATCAAACACGGTCAGTGTGGAGCATTTGCGGCTCTCGGGGCTCTCGGAACCTGTGAGACCCGTTTCCCTTCCAGGGGCTCCTGTCTGGGCCCTGGGGACTCTGGGGAAGGGTCCGCAGTATGTGTGTCTGGGGGACAGGGGGCGGGGGATGGTGCTGACACACTCTTGCCAAATAGGAGCCAGGATCTCTGACCATCAGGGAGGGGTGCGCTCTGAGCCACCGTGTGCCTTGGTTGGACCTTTCCCCCCACTCCTCTCAGGGAAAAGGTGTGAAAAGGGGTGCTGAGTTCTCCATCCTGCCCCTCTTCTTCCCCCCAGCCACCAGCCTACAATAAGAACCACAATGTTAGTCACCAAGGATGGGTAACTGGTATATCGGTAAATGGGGCCTGGGTTAAAAAGCCTCCCTTTACCAGCTGCTGTATGGGTACTCCCTGAAGGTGAGAAGGCAGTTTGCCATCCCCCCATGCCTCCTCAGTAGGGCATTTGGGGGACACTCCCCACCTCCTGCAGACAGGAAAAAGATGGGGTGTGAGTCTGGGGAGGCTGGTTCCAGTTCAGCCTCGTATCCTTATCACCTCCTGAGAGCGTGTTGGGTGACAGGCATCTACTCCAAGGGGCTCTGTCTCCATCACCTCCGTTATCTCACAGCAAACCTATGATGCGGCTGCATTCTTCCAACTGGGGACCCCAAGAGCTAGAGATTAGGGAACTCACCCCAAAACCACGAAGCTGGGAAGAAGCAAGAACCTGTCTCCAGAGCCTCAACCTGACGCTGCCATTTGGATCTGCCCAGCCCCAGCCAACCATCCCCCTCTATCTGGTTCCCCTTCCTCCTTCACTGCTGGAGCGCAAATCCCGCCACTCCGAGTAGTTGGGGAAGGGAAATGAGCTAGGGAACCTGACACATGCAGCTCGGGCCTCATTCTTCTGCCCTGTAAATGGGACCCCATTGCCCGGCTCTGTGGTGGGGAGACATGAGGGCAGCGCTGAGCAGTGTGGAGCCAGACAGTCTCGTTGGAACCTCAGCAACAGCCACAGCCTAGGGGTCGATCCCCGACGTGGAGGCATAGCAATGGGGCTTCGGAGAGGGATGAATGAAATGATTCACGGAAAGCGCTCAGGGAAACAGATTAAAGGCTAAATGAGGCGCTGGGTACCAGGGTAGCGATTGGCCGACGCAGGCTGGGGTAGGGGGCTGCTTAGAGGCAGAACAAGAAGCTGCCCCAGGGCCTGGCCCCCTCCGGAAACTTCTCGGGGTTTCTAGCGGCTCCAGGCACTAGGGATGGGAAAGGAGGGCGCCTGGTCCTGGGGCTGCGCCTCTTAGACGCTCCGAAAGCTGGCAGGGGAGGGAGTGGAAGGGGTCCTTTAAAAGCGCAGAGCGGCCCTCCGCACTCACAGCCCTAAGCCTGAGCTCAGCCCCCAGGCGCATTCAGATAGGGGAGGCTCCGAAAGGGACCTGCAGGCTCACACAGGCAGCCCAGCCTGCTGGAGACCAAGGGGATGGGGAGGTAGCCAGGCAGCCAGGGATCAGCGCGCACTGACAGCTCTTACACACATGGCCATGGCATCGAAGCAACCCTGCTTGACTCTCCCCGTAAATAACGCCCTATTCCACTTCCCGCTTTATTTTCCTCCTGGCATATATAGATGATATAGAGATAGAGATAGAGATAGAGATAGAGATAGAGATAGAGATAGAGATAGAGATAGAGATAGAATAGAGATAGAGATGTATAGATTTCAGTGAGGAAGGGAGAGGGAGAGATGGAAACAGCAAGGATGAGACAGAATCATTGATGTCCCCTGCAACCCAGGCAGCTGCAAGCTGGGCTGCTGCCCTTGACCTTCAGTCCCCAGGCCAACCCAGGACCCTTCAGTCCCCAGGCCAACACTCTACCCATGAAGCCAAAGTGGCTAAGACCCTTCTGGTATTTTCCTCCCCATCTCCCATTAGACCACAAACTTCACCAGGGCAGAGCCTCTCTCCCCGTATCCCTGGTGCAAAGAATAGGCACCTACCAAATACTGCTCAACAGTTGAACCAATAAATGAATACACCAGGAAAGAAAGCAGGAAGGAGAAGGTCAGATAGCAGTTTTACGACAACAAAAAAAAAGTATTCTCTTAAAAAAAAATTCCCCTACGTGTATGATTGCCCTGGGCTCTCTTGAGGACTTCCCTTGCTGAGCACCTGTGAGGGCCACTCACACTGCCCACACTGGGGCTGTCCTGTCCAGTGTGTTTTGGAGATTCATTCTCCTTCCGGCTGAATCTGAAGGAAATTGATTTCAGAGAGGAAGTGATTCCAGCCTCTCACAAACAGGAGGAGGACGAGCTTAATGGGAAGTATCTCACCATTGTCAGCAGCCTTGTGTGAAGGATGGTAAATCTAATACATGAGAGGCATCTTAGGAAAAAATTGTTTAAATTTAATAAATGACAGGCATCTTAGGAAAGAATTATTTAAATCTAATACATAATAGGGATCTTAGGAAAGAATTATTTCTTTATTTTGGTGGTGGTTGTTTTTTTTAATATATTTATTGGTTTCAGAGAGGAAGGGAGTGGGAGAGACAGAAGCATCAATGAACAGAGAGAATCATGGGTTAGCTGCCTCCTGCATGCCCCACACGAGGGGTCAAGCTGGCAATTGGGGCATGAGCCAAGGCCAAAAATCAAACCATGATCTCCTGGTTCATAGGTCGATGCTCAACCACTGAGCCACACAGCCTGGGCATGTTTTGGTTGTTTTTACAATCCCTGTCCATCCCTAGCCATTTCTAGAGATTTTTTTTAAAACATGATTAATGGTAAGCATTCTTGTTTAACTTTGAAAAACTTACGGTCAGTTAGGCTGTCTGGATTACTGCTGGAAGCACAAGTTTCTTAGACTATCCCATCTTTGTTGGGGGATAATTATCTGTATTTTCAGCACACAGCTCCTGTGAGGTCTTCCTGAATGGCCTGGTTTCAAATCCACATTCTGCCCCTGAGGGGGTTGTTCAGAGGAAAGCTCTCACTGCCTTTCCTCCTGGAGAACCAAACACACCCTGCCCCAGTCAGCTTCTGCAGCTAAGCCTCCTGGGGAACCAGCAGCATCTGTGCTCCTGGGGCTGCTCAGGGACCAACACTACTTGTCATGAGGTTCAGTGGAAATGGTCTGGAGAATCCATTCTGGAAACATAAAATGCTGCCCAGGAAGAATATTTCCTCCCCAGGTATCTGAGTGCTCACTGTGTATCAGTCCCTGGGCTGAGGACCCAAGGGCTAGGGGTGCACTGGAACAAAGGCTGATTCAACTAGCAGCACTACCTTTAGCTCAATCCCAACCCCAGGGGAAGGCTTTGGGGGAAGCTGCTTTGGAAGGGCAGCTGAGACACAGGCCTCTTAGGTGCAGTCCCTCCACAGGACTGCCTGCCAGTACCTCTCTAAGGGAGTTCCCCTCCACCCATCCCGCCCAGTCTCTGCACACTTAGGGCCAGGGCCCTCTCCAGTCTATCCAGTCAACCATCCCTCCCCCCTCCACCACACCACCACCACCCACACTCATACATAAACCCAAAGGAAACATTTGTTTTTTTACAACCCTTAGCAGACCAGGCATTGTGCGCATTTTCATATGATCACGTATGAGATGGGGAGACATTTTGTGGAGTTTGCTTGCAGCTAAACCCGCTGCCTGGATGCCAGCAGGAATCCCAAACCTGAGGCTAGAGAAGTTGACCCCAGACAAGCCGGGCTCTCTTGGGGCTTTTCCCCAGGACAGGGGCCCACGCAGAGAACAGACAGGAGGTGCGGGAGAGCTCCCCCGGCCTGCTGTCCTCCTCTGGCTTCCCATCCACCAGCGATGCCCAACTCGGAGCCCCGGTGGCAGTAAGAAGGAAGCTGCGGAAGGGACAGGCGAGGGCACACCTGAAAGATGCTGGTCCATACCCACCAGTCCTTCCAATAGTATTGGACTTCGAGATAGGCAGGCTCCCCGCTAGGCACTGGGGCCACTGTAGGGCAAGCGCCCTGGCCCTTCTTCCCCAAGGTCCTAAACGTGAGGCCAGACCTGCGAGAAAGCAGGGTGTCTGATGGTGGGACTTTTTAAAAATATATATTTTATTGATTTTTTTTTTTTTTTTAGAGGAAGGGAGAGGGACAGAGAGCCAGAAACATTGATGAGAGAGAAATATTGATCAGCTGCCTCCTGAACATCCCCTACCGGGGATTTGCCTGCAACCAAGGTACATGCCCTTGACCAGAATCGAACCTGGGACCCTTCAGTCCGCAGGCCCAAAGCTCCATCCACTGAGCCGAACTGGTCAGGGGGGATAGTGGGACTTTTAATCGAAAGTAGGGGTTGGCAGGGAGGGGGGCGGAGTGGGAGGATGGACTCAGAGAAAGCCTGAGATGGGCAAGCAGAGGACTGAGCCAGGCGAGGTCTTCTCGTTCTCCCACTTTCCCTCTCACCTCCATCCCATCTTTAGAGTGTGTGTCTCTCGCTTATTCTTCCACAGTGCCCTGTACAGTGAAGGAGGGCCAGCGTCCTGAGCCTTCTAGGGGTCCCCGGGGTCCAGGACCCGCGGGGCGGGGCGCCCTCGGGGAAGCGGGGCCAAGGCCAGAGGAACCGGTGTGGTACCTGCGCAGAGAGGAATGCCCATCCCATCGCCCTTCGCAAAACCAGCAGCAAACAGTGGTCAGGCAGGACGAGCCCTCAGACCTGCGAGTCCTTGGACGCTGTGGGGGCAATTCGGGGGCCATAGCCAAGGTCACTGGAGCTCCTTGGCGACCTCTGACCCCCCACAGCCCTGAATCCTCCCTGGCTGGCAAAACCTAGAGGACCCGCGCAGCTAGGTGCAGACGGGGAGACGCGGGGGTCCTGATTTGGCATCGTGGGCGCTGCTCCTTCACCCCTGCCCGCCTCCCCACATCTCCCTCCCCCCATCAGTCTCCCCTCCAGCCCTTCCCCAACCCCACCCGGGCGGAAGGCGGCGGGCCCGCGCACGAGTGTGCTGGGAGGTGCGTAAAAATCCCGCCCGCACAGCTCGCCGGGCAGCGCCCCAGGGAGGCCTTGGCGGGCACAAGGGGAGGCATTGAAAAACCTTAATAAGCTTATTAAACAAGCCGCTTTATAGCTCTTGTTTTACAGCGCGCTGCCCACCCCTGCTGTGGGGCGCACCCCGGGAGAGAAAGCGGGGTGCCATTTAGGGGTGTTTGTCTGTCTTCCCAACACGTTTCCGTCCCAGGACAAGGGTCATCGGGAGCGCAGCGCGGCCACAGAGGCCAAATGGCTTGAGTCTCCCCCCCCTCCCAAGGGCGGTGGGTGGCAGAAGTCGCGGAGGAGGGAGAACTGCATTTTCCAGAAACATCTGGCCACCCAGAGGAGACCTTGGGAAGAACGGGGCAGCTACTTCAGAGATCCAAATCCTTTTAAAAAATATCCTCTCCATCCCCCCTCCCCGACGGTTTGGCTCAGTGGATGGAGCATCTGCGGACACACCAGAGACCCAGGTTTGGTTCCGGTCAAGGGCACGTCCCTTGGCTGTAGGCTCCCCTCCAGCCCGGGCCCTGGCCATGCAGGAGGCAACTATCGATGTTTCTTTCACATCGATGTTTCTCTGTCTTTCCCTCTCTCTTCCACTCTCCCTCAAAATCAACGAAAACATACCCTCCGGGTGAGGATTAACAACAAATAGATAAAATACCCCCCCTCAAAAACAAAAACAAAATAAAAAAACCTGCTCCCGAAGGGCAAAACGGGTTTGGCTCAGTGGCTAGAGCATTGGCCTGTGGACTGAAAGGTCCCGGGTTTGATTCCTTGGCTGCAGGCACATCCCCAGTTGGGGGTGTGCAGGAGGCAGCTGATGGATGTTTCTGACTTCCTATCCCTCTCCCTTCCTCTCTGTAAAAAAAATCAATAATATGTGTATATATACATATATATATATATATATATATATATATACATATATATATTAAAATGGCTCATTATTTAAAGCAGAAAACGGTTTTGTCCTTTATCTACACTCCACACCAGAGGTGGTATGGACTCCCAACATCACCCAGGAGCCTTCAAAGCTGTTTCGATTGGATTGTTGTAAATAGGGACACAGAGAAGGAAAGTTAATCGCCTAAGGCTCATCTAGTCAGTGTCAGGGCTGCCCCCTGGCGCTGTGGGCCCAGCCGGAGGCAGTCACTCCCTGGATCCCTAAGGCGGTAAGGCCGGTGACCCAGAGAAGTGCTGGAGCGCAGGACTACATCCAGGGGAAGGCACGCTGCTCGGCCTGGAGGCTTGAGTGTGGCCAGTGGGGAAGGAGCCTGGGCGGGGACACACTCTGGGACACACTGCGCGGGGTGCTCAGGCCAGAAGCTAAACTGAGGATTGCAGCAACAGTGGGGTGATGCAGGCGATCACTGGGGAGCCTGCGGCCTGTGCGGGGACCAAGCGCCCTTGACTCCGCAAGGTTCCCCACTCTAACAGGCCCCCTTAAGTGGGCAAGACACCAAGGGAGGAAACCGGAGTGCGTATGGGAGGGAGGGAGAGTGGATGAGAGCGGGCCCTGGGCCGGGACAGGGTATTACTCCCTGCACACTCACTCACCAAAGCGTGGAAGAAACTTTGGAGCGAGCTTACCTCGTGGGAGGCTCCGGGGATGGTGATGGCCGGGCTCCCGCAGCTGTTGAGTATTCCCTTAGAACAAGACTTCCCATTAACCCTTCCTTGCTGGCTCTTGTGGGCTTGGAGGGTTCTGGTTCAGCTCTGGGTCTACCAGAAGTCCGCTCAGAGCAAAAAGCTGCCATAGTCATAGCCCCAAGTAGGGTGAGGGCTGCAGGGCCCTTGACCCAGTTCTCACATTTGCGAATTGCCCCCCAAAAAAGACCTGTGTCATTTCCTTCATAAAAAGGCAAGGCCTCATATACACACCCAACAGATCTGAATGAAGCTCTCGGTTCAACACAACCTGGGACCCCACGGGCTCCCCCTGTTTGCCGGGCCCTGAAAATCAATCTTTTATTTTAAATATATTTTGTTGATTTTTTACAGAGAGGAAGGCAGAGGGACAGAAAGTCAGAAATGTCTATGAGAGAGAAACATCGGCCAGCCGCCTCCTGCACACACCCCTCCTCCCCCTCTGGGGATGTGCTCGCAACCAAGGTACATGCCCTTGACCGGAATCAAACCCGGGACACTTCACTTCAGTCCACAGGCTGACGCTCTATCCACTGAGCCAAACCAGTTTCGGCTGGGAATCAATCTTTTTTATGAATGCCTCAATGATGTGACCAACCCCATTTCTGCTGAATAACTTCTATGCGTGACTACAGAAAAAAAAACACCTTAATTTATTACATGATGTAGCCATTTACAATAGAGTACATTTTTTTGCCACCCTGCTTTGTTATTTCTGCATCATTAAAGCATATTTATCAGGAGAATGGAAATGTGGTGGAGGCCCAGGGTCTCTACACCTGAGGACCCCCGCCCTGAGCACACAGCAGGACACCTGGGAACCCCCGTCAAAGATCATGTCCCATCAGCCACAGCAGCACTGCCCAGAAGTTCATGACAACAACAATAATAATCATGGCAACGATAATAGTACGTCCACATGGGCTGTGCGGTGCCGAAGGGTTTTCAAAGCACACCCACACTTTGTGATCCTCCCATCCCAGAGCCACGCCCGAGGGAGGCCACCCATCCTATCACCTCGGCTCCTAGGCTTCTGAGTTTTTTGTTTTTTTAAAGAGAGGAAGGGAGAGGGATAGAAAGTCAGAAACATCGATGAGAGAGAAACACTGATCAGCTGCCTCCTGCACACACACCCCCCGCCCCACTGGGGATGTGCCCGCAGCCAAGGTACATGCCCTTGCCCGGAATCAAACCCAGGACCCGTCAGTCCGCAGGCCTAGGCTCCATCCACTAAGCCAAACCGGTTTCCGTGGCTTCTGAGCTTTGAAGGACCCTGACTCAGCCTCTGAATGGCCTGTGACTTTGGGGCAAGTCACATCGCCTGGGTGAGCTTCAGCTTCCCCAGCTTTGGAGGGGAAGTCTAGCTCAGTACTGAGGTGGCCTTATCGAACCGATGCATGGCAGACGCAAGAGGTGTCATGCCCCCAACCAATGGAGTGATAGCAGTTGTTACCGCTGTGTTCTGGATTCTTTGGCTGCTCCTCCCAGCCTCCCTCGGATTAGGAGCCTCTTGCCTGCTTCCTTCATTCTCAGGGCATGGTGGCCATGGCCTGTGCAGTAGCCATAAGCCACCAGCCAGAGCAACAACCTGCCCCTACCGCCCTCAGCGCTCTCCTCCCTACAAAGCGCTGTCAGGCATTTGCTGGGCCCCACGGTCCCCAAGCGGCTCTGAGTGCTTCCCAGCTCTGATTGAGGGAGGTTGGTGACCTGCAAGATTGAAACCCTGTGGCATCTAGGCCCCTGGCACTGGTGGGCCTGCTCCCCAACTTCTCCCTTCTGCCCAGGAGCTCCTCCAGCTTTGGGGGCTTTGGGGAAGTATCTAATCCTCCTTGCTGCCCAGGCTCTGTCAGAATCGGCAAGAGTCCTTCTGTAAAGCAATGTGAATGAACTCCGTGGACTTGTGGGAGGCCGGGTTCTGCCTTTTCTGGGCAAACCCTGATGGGAGGTAACTGGGTGAACTGTGGGCCTGCCTGGGACTGCGTTTCGGGGCGATGGGGGAGTCCTAGTCACTGCACCCCCGCACCTCACCTCGGGGAGTGTGCAGGCCTTGGATGAGATCCTACCTGGGTGAAAGGCTATTGTGGCTACCATCACCGCCAGTGCCCCCTCCCCCAGATGCCACCTCTCCCCAGCCTCTTTGAGCAACTACTACAACCCCACTCGTCAGAGATGTGGGGAGGCACATTTGAGTCCAACCTCGGATCTTCTCCAATGAACAGATTCGCTGTCACCTCTCCCCTTTTACTAGAATAGCCTGGAAGATGCTTATTTTCAGAATGGACCGCACCCCAATACACCCCTGCTTGGCGGGTACTCCTGGGGTCTGAGAGTGGGACTTGCTAGAATGGGAATCACCTTGGGATGACCAAGGCCAAGCCACAGGCTTTGGGGCGGGAAGGACATTTGAGTTACACACACACACACACACACACACACACACAGGCACACACACCAGCGACATTGGTAGTCCAGACTCAGATTCATTGGCCTGGCCTGGGGCCTTGGGACCGATTTTAGGGCGAGTTACAGCCTGTCTGCCCTCTTTCCCAGGCATTCCTTCTGCCTTAGTTTACCCTCCTCAGTGTGTGGGTCTCTTGTGGACCCCCGAGGCCAGCTCTGAGACTCGGAGAGGGCCGAAGGGGACTGAGGAAGCCGAAGTGATCGGAAGCGGGTAACAAGGCTCTGCTCCCCCAGGCCCAGAGCAGACCTGAGACCAGCGCGCAGCTCTGCAGCCCTGAATTCCCCAGCTCGGGGCGGCAGGGAGCAGGACCAATTGTTCCTCATCCGCTAAAGCGGGCCGGGTGTGAGTGCCGAAGGAAAAGGAAATGAAAAGAATCCCGTACACGTTTCCAGGGCCCCGTAAAGGCGCCCGTCCTGGGTGGCAGCGCAGCGGGAAATCCGCAGAGGCCGGGCCGGACCTCAGGGCGCTCCCGCCAACGCTGGCCAAGGGGCGGTTCTGAGAGAAACTGCAATGATCCGGGTCAGATTGAATCCGTTGGAGTCATCTTCCCCGGAAGTTTCGAGGCAGCCCAGAAGAACTGGCCCTGGCAGGGACAGGAGAGAGGGGAGAGCGGCGGGGGCGCCGCCTGGCCTCCCCGGTTCTCACGACTCCAAATCCGAAAGGATGGAACACAGACCGCCCGCTGCGGACCCGGCTACAACCAACTGCCGGTTCAAACGAGGAAAAATCACCTCCCTCCCCCCAGATCCGTGTTGGCGACTTCTGGAGAGAGGAAGGGACAAGATTCTAACATGATCGGAACTGTTCTTTCTGCCAGAAATAAATAAGTTTAAAAAATGCATGCATGAGCAGGAAACTAACATCGCGCTCTTAAATGTGTCAGAAAGAAACAGAATGCCTGCAGGGGCCAGCTGGAAGGTAGCTGGGCTGGGGGGACGAGAGTGTGGCTTCCCGAGAGCCTTCGCTCTCCCTTCGCGTTTCTGTTTCCAGAAGCGGGAACCGTTATCTTAAAGGCTCCTGGACACTGTGTCTGCCCGGTCCCCGGGACTGCAGACGCCAGGCCTACACTTTTGGGGTGTCAAGGCCGGGGGTCGCGGATGGAGGAGGAGGAGGAGGGTTGGGTCCAGGTGAAATGGAAAGCAGCGGGGGGTCCCGAATAGGCGGTTCCCAGCTCCGGGCCTGGGCGCCTGCATTCCGCGTTAACCCTTCCCAGCTTCGCCCAGGGTGTGATCGAGGGCAGCGGTGCGCGTTGCTGGGTGGATCTGTGGCATCCTGGCGCTCGATCCTCTATACCAGTGGTCGGCAGACTGCGGATCTCGAGCCACATGTGGCTCTTGGGCCCTTTGAGTGTGGCTCTCCCACAAAACATTTCAATCGTTGTACTGTGGCTATCTGGCTCTGTTGACTAATGAGTTTGCCGACCACTGCTCTATACTATAGAGTCTATAGCATCAGGGAACAGCGAACCCTCGGCCAGCCCAGCCTGTGCTCCCATGTTAGGTTTCCGAGCAGATCGGGATCGCAAGGCGCAGGGCCCCCAGGAGTGGAAGCGCCTTTGGCACCCGCTGAGGTCAGAGCGCAAGCGACCCTGGGGGAGGGGGGGGCACCTGATTGCAGCCTCGCTCGGCCCTCATCGCTTCAGAGTGTCAGCGAGGGTTTTTGCTGGCCTGTTCTCCAAACAAAGTAAAACTAGAATGAGGGAGAAAAACACGCGGAAAATGGAAAGCACAGAAGATGTAGGCAGGTTGGGGGGGGTGGCAAATTGGGAGGAGGAATGGGAATGGGAGGCTATGGACTCTTCCTGGAAACCAGCGCTCAGGAGAAAAAGGGGAATCTAGGGACCCGCTCCTGATTAGTGGGGTTGCTCTAGGGCTCCCGCAAAGTATGGGAATTGGAGACTCCCTGAGCTGCGCTGATTTGCACCCTTGCTGGGGAGCGGGGCAGGGCAGGGGCAGGCAGCCTGGGTCCAGGACTGAAAAGAGGTTGGGAAATGGAACCCCAGATATTTCCATGGGACCGGCTTCCCCCAAAGCTGGGAGGGAGAGGGGCTCAGAGACAACGAGGCGTCCAGGAGGGCGTGTGAAATCGAAAGTTTATAAATTAAAGGGGAAAATACAGCGGATAGAGCTTCCCAACTTCGCAGATCCGGTCCAAGTGAACAGTCTAGTCGAGTGCACAGCGCCCCGGAGGAGGCGAGAAGCGGCGAGGTGGACGGGGTCACCCGTGTCGGGGGCTAACCCGGCGGGGCGGGCGCGGACAGGACAGACAGACGAGGGGCGGGCGGCGGGCAAACTGCGGAGGGCAACTGGGCGAGGCTGCTGGGGACATTCACATTGAATACAAAAATAACCGTCATTTGAGGACAAACAACTGGAAAGTGCTACAAGTGTGACCCTCCCTTGAAAACACACAAAAAATAAACAGAAGAAGCATCGCTTGCGAAGGGGCGACACCAGGCTCGCTGTCTCCTTGTTCTGGGCCCCTCGGGCGCTTCCTGGCCTGGAAGAGCACAGAGGAGGGGGACACCGAGAGGGAAAGGGGTGCCCTGCGCGCACAGGCCTCCTTCCTTACATTCAGCGCTCCCCGGGGCGCCCTCACCCAAGGTCCCACGCCAGGGAGGGAGGGCGGGGAACACCAAACCCTTCACGCTTCTAAACCCACCCCCTGTGCCTGGGGTTTCTAGGGGTGCAGGGGGGCGGGCTGCCTGGGTTCCTTGGCCCCCTTTACGCCAAAGGCAATTTCCCAAAAGAATATAGATATGTAGATACACATAGATGGGTAGCATGGATACCATGAACTAGTGTGGCCTAGCGCACGAAGCTCCCGGCGGCGGGGCCTGAACTTCAAGGGGGGGCTCAGGCCCATGTGATCTCCAGGAGTTCTTCTCTCCACTGGGGGGGGGGGGGGCGGGGGAGGGGGGGAACCGCCGTCCCCGGGCAGATAACAATCCAAATCCAACGCTGTCGCGGTAATAAATAATGTCTAAGGGCTTCCAGGCCAGTTGGGGGGTTGGGGGGCGGCAGAGCCCCCTAGGCCAGCTACTGGGGGCCTCTGTTCCAATGGGGAAAAAAAAGGCCCCCCTCCTCCGGCCAGATTCCGTCCCATCGCCGGGGCTGGACTGGATCCTCTCCACTCAGCCCCCCCTCCCTCTGGGATGCGCGCCCCTGTACAAAGCACAACCTGCACAGCCGCCAGCTGCGGGCCATCTGGAGCCGGGGAGCCGGGGAGCCGGGACCCCTCGCTGCCTCGGCCCGGGCGGCTCACTGGGTGCCCGCGGCGGCGCACGGGGCCAGCGCCCAGCCCGGGAGGCAGTAGTACGGGTAGTAGTAGGACGGCTGCAGCGGCAGCAGCGACGGCGGCCGCAGCACCTCGCCGGGCAGGTACTGTCTCTGGTCGTCGCGCACCAGCACCTTCACGGCCACCTTCTTGGCCGCGGGCGCCGAGGCCAGCAGGTCGGCGGCCATCTGCCGGCGCTTGGTCTTGTAGCGGCGGTTCTGGAACCAGATCTTCACCTGCGTCTCCGTGAGCTTCAGCGACGCGGCCAGGTCGGCGCGCTCGGGCCCCGACAGGTAGCGCTGGTGGTTGAAGCGGCGCTCCAGCTCGAAGACCTGCGCGTGCGAGAAGGCGGCCCGCGAGCGCTTCTTGCGCGGCTTGGGCGCCGCGGGCTCCTCCTCCTCGTCCTCCTCCTCCTCCGCGCCGCCCGCCGGCCTGCCGCCGCCCGCCGCGTCGCCGCACAGCGCGGCCGCGCGGCCGCCTTCCGGGCCGGCGCCGTCGTCCTCCGGCCTCGGGCTGCGGTCGCCTTCGGACCCCGGAGGAAACAGAAACAAGAGCCGGTCAGCAGCGAAGCCGAGGAGCGGGGTTGGGCCTCGGCTGCGGGGTGGGGGTGGCGATGGGGATGGGGCTGGGGAACGCAAATGTCTGGGGATCACCGCCCCCCCCCCGGGGCGGGGCGGCGGGGAGGCTGCAAGCCCGGGTTTTTGGAGACCGAATCGGAACCACGTCCCGCGCACTTCCCGCATCGAGGCCCGTCGGGGCGGCCCAGGGACTCCGCCGCTGGGTCAAGGCTGTGCGGGCGGCCCAGATCCAGCCCTCCCTCCGCCCTGTCCGCGCCCCAGGCTCCCCTCGGGAACGCGCGGCACTGGGTCTGGTTCCCCTCCAAAGCCTGCTCCAGTCAGAGAGCCGAGCCCCGGGGTTCCAGACTACGTTCCCCTCTGGGGATTCACCCGCCTCCCCACACGCACTCTCACACACGCACATGCGGTGGCTGCGCGTCAAGAGAAGATGTGGGGACAGATTCTGGGGACTGAGATATTCAGTCTTCCTTTTCCGGCCACCAGAATTGCTGCGAGCCGTGGCAACGGGCTGCCCCCGGGCCTTGGGCGGACTTCTCCCTCTCTCTTCCCAAGGACATTAGACAGAGGCTGGGGATTGGGGGTGACAAGAGAGCAGGGAGTCCCCTGCCTGGAGTCCTTGGATTCACATCTGACTCCAGTTCCTCTGGCTCTCTCCCGCGCACACTGGCCAGGGCGCCCAGCAGAGAGGCCCGGGGGGTCTGGCCAGGGCGCCCAGCAGAGAGGCCCGGGGGTCTGGCCAGGGAGCCCAGCAGAGAGGCCCGGGGGTCTGGCCACGGCGCCCAGCAGAGAGGCCCGGGGGTCTGGCCAGGGCGCCCAGCACAGAGGCCCGGGGCTCTGGCCACGGCGCCCAGCAGAGGGGTCCGAGCCCTGGCCATGTCCTCTGGCCAACAGGACAGACTCTGCCTGGGGCCAGAATGAGGCCTACAGCAGCATTACCCGACCTCGGGGCAAGCAAGGGGGTCTCTCTGAACCAATGACTCACCAGGAGCTGAGGACGCCTCTCTCCTGGCTGCGTCTGGGCTGGCCCGCATCAGCCCCTCTGCCTCTAGCTGGCTGCTGGCTCTGCCTCCAGCTCTTGGGGCCTCAGCCCAGAACCGCTCTCCAGGCCCCGGGGTCTGGGGAGCTAAACAAACCCTCTCCTCTCTCCAAGCCCGGTGCTCAGCAGATCCTGCCCTCTGGCCCGCTAGGGTGTGTCCCTCGCTACCTGTCCTTGAGCTGCAGGGCCTGGCCCTGGGACCTCGGGCCCGGAGTGTGTCTGCGCTCTGGGCGAGGGCCAGGGCACTGGCTCTCCGAGATCTCTGGGCCTCTCGCTCTCCCCCCTTCCAGCTGATTTGGGGATTTGGAGACAGACTTTGGAGATGAACTCAAATCCTGGCTGCAGTGGCTCCCTCCAGCCCTGCCCGGGGACCGCTCCAGCCTCGTCCCGGGACGCAGGGCTCCGAGGACGCTCTCGGTTTTCGCCGGCTCACCCACCGGAGGGTTAGAGCAGCCCGCGCTGGAGCGCAGCGCCTGGGGTCCCGATCGGCCCCAGGGCCCCGGGGCAGGGTGCTCGCGGCAGGCCCACCCCACTCGGCCAGGCTGGCCTCCTCGCCCAGCCCCACAGCCCGGCCCTCCCCCCCCACGCCCCCCCCCTACCCGGGGGAAGCCTCCGCGAACCTGAGACGCTGGCGGACATCTCGCTGTCGCTCCGGCCCGCGGCTTCCTCCTCCAGGTCCTTGGCGGCGGGCAGCTCGCAGACCGGCTGGATGAGGCCCAGGGTCCCTCCCGCGCGACCGGCACGGCCGGCCCGACCGACCCTCGGCGCGTCCGCGCAGCGCCGCGCGCCCTCGTTGTCCTCGCTCAGCGCCGAGTCCGAGTCCCAGCCCCCCGGGCTCTCCGCCGTCCGCCCCGCAGCAGCCGTCCTGGCCCCGGCGGGCGACGCCAGCAGAGAGTCCTCGGCGCCCCCCAGCGCGCCCGCGTCCTTCTCCCCGAAGAGCCGCCAGCAGCAGACGGCGGGCGCCCCGGCCACCGTCGCCGGTGCGCCCCCGGGGACCCGGCGGCCCTCCGGCGCGGGGAGTCCGCCGCGCTCCTCTTTGCGGTTGAGGATCGCCTGGATGGAGAAGGGCGTCAAGGTGTGGGCGCCGCGCACGGCCATCTGCGCCGCGGGCCGGAGCGGCCGGCCGGCCGGGCGGCGGAGGCGCGGGATCAGCTCCGGGCTGGACGGAACGCGGGGGCGCCGCTGCAGCCCAACTCCTGCGCGGCCCGGGAGCCCGCGCCCCGCTCTGGCCTGGGATCCGCGCCGTCCCTCAGCCCGACTTCCGAGTTCCACCCCCGCGCGGAGACCCCCTCCCTCCCGCCCCGGAGTCAGACGCCCTGCACCGCGCGGCCGAATTATCTCATCGCCTGGCGCTCCGAGGGGCGGGCCGGGGTCGGCCCCGCAGAGGGCATCGGGGGTGGGGAGGACCCGTGGGGGCGCCCCTCGGCGGCTGTAGTCCCCTCCGAAGCGCCTCCGGAGCGCACGACCCAGAGTCGCCTTTCCTCGGAGGAGCCTCGGTCTCTTCCCCCGCCGGCGGGGTTTCGCTCCTGGCTCGTCCTGTCCCTGCCCCGCGGGGCCCGCGCTTCCGGAGCCCAGTCCCGGGGCGGCAGCGGGCGCGGCGGCCGCGGAGTTCCGAGAGGCGCGGGGCACCTTTTTGAACCCCCTGCCCGTGTTTTCTCCGTTTCTTCTCTCTTCCCTTTCCCCTGCGTTCCTCCGGACCCCCCTCCCGCTCCGGTGTCATTCCTCACGGCTGAGTGACAGCCGCGGGCCACGCCCCCGCGGTGGGCGGGCCCGGGCGCTCCGGGCAGCTCATTGGCTGGCTCCGGCTGGGAGCCGTCCGCCGAAACAGACAAAACTGGGCGCGTTGCAAGCAGAAAGTCAGGGTCTGACTTAACCCCTTTCCTCCCAAGTCCGCTTCGCGAAGCGCCTCCCGGCAGCTAGGAGGCCGCAGACCCGCTGCTGCAGAAGCCGAGGGTCTTCCCTTAGTCGATGCGCCCACCCTTTTCCCCGCGCTTTTAGGCAACGCCGTGGTTAGTGGAGTCGAAGTCTAGCGGAAATCCGAGATAACGCAGTTCCCCGCGTCGCGCGCCTGGTTTCTGTTCCCTAGAAAGGTGCACGGAGAGGGAGGAAAAATTGCTTCTTTCGCCCCCTTAGACTTGCGCGGCTCTTCACGGCTAATGCTTTCCCCTAAAATGATCAGTTCGTGAAAATCATTCTATTATTTTTCTTCCCGGCCGTGTTTTATTTGATTCGATTTCTGTTGAGGAATTGAAAAGGGGGGGTGGGGGGGGGAGAGATTGGTACAGTTTAGAACTAAAATCAGGCGAGAAATAGGAAGGCGCGTTTAGGAGAGTTTCTGGAAATTGCGTGATTAGTCCCTTCATGTCAATGCTGAATTTAATTGGAGTTAAATTTTACACCAGGAAGAAGAAGGAGAAAGAAGAAGAAATGGTAGAAGAAGGAAAAGGAGGAGGAGGAGGAGGAGGAGGAGGAGGAGGAGGAGGAGGAGGAGGAGGGAAAGAAAGAAGACCCTTTCAATTTGTTCTTTAAATATTCTGTGTTGAATGCGATTAGAAGATATGTATTTGTTTAAAAGAATTTCTAGGAATCACCATAGAAATGATCCTGAGCTGGCATCAAACGCTCTTAAAATAAAATAAGGAACACATTGTTCCCTGTAGGAGAAGGAGCCGAGTTAAGAAACACAAATACCGTGGGTATATCTAAACACTTGTTACTAATTTTTGTTGTTTGTTTTTAAATAGAAAAAAATTGCGCCAGTAAAACGCTTTACTGTCTTCCATAAA